>CM043116.1:42982594-43059536 GCA_023701765.1 Hylyphantes graminicola | reverse complement strand
TGAAGCATACTTTTCAATATATACCTGTTTGAAAAATAGGTTTACATGAAAAATACGTGTTTAGGATTTTGCTTGGGTGTCATTGAATATAATTAAAATAGTATTGAATACTGTAATACTCCTTTAGGAAAAAATTAAAATACACATTTTATATATTTTCCGCATGATAATAATTAGTAACTACCTTTTTTAAATTTTTTTAAACTAGATTTTTTCCTCTTAGGTTTTTAATTATTAGCTTCTGGTGCAAACCTGTGGACCAAGATTTATTCATTTCATACTAACTTCATCAACTTCCAAGTCCAGGACTTCTCTGAAGTACATTGGTTGTGACAATAGCAACAGGTAAAATGTCCAGCTTCTGCAAAAATTTGCAATGATGATGGCATACACAGGCATGGTTGTAAACATCGCTTTCCAAGGCGTAGTTTTCAGCTGCATTGAAACAAGTGAAACAATTAAAATCTACATCAAATACATTTTACAGTAGATGAGGTTAATATAATATCCTTGTCCAAAGGATAAAATGTAAAAAATAACTGGTTAATAATGTATAAAAAGATGATATTTATGATTATAATTTTCTAAGGTATATACGTAATTCCTTTATAAGGGAATCAATACTAAAATTGAATTAAAAAAATATTCTGATATTTATACGAGAGCTCCAAAATAGCTATAAATGCTATGAATTAAGTAAACTAAAATGATAATTTATACTTATTCTAAAAAAAAAAATGATGGTTGGGTAGGTTATACAAAATTTAACGGTTTTTCTTCATATTTTCACTTATATTATTGTTAAATTGTTTAAAATAAATCAAAGTATTAAATACGACTTTTAAATGACTTAGATCAATATTTTATTTGATTGGTTAATTTAGATTTAGATTGAAGTATTATTTAAAAATATGCCATGTGTTAAGTGTATGAAAATACGTTAAGGGTTGCATTGGATATTAAATTAAGTTTTTCTTTTTGTATTATGAATTGTTAATTTCAGTAACTTCTTTAAGTATAGTATAATTAATATGCTAATTGTTTAAAAATTTGAAACACTATGGTAAAAAATGTCTCTGTTTGTAGTTTTTATTTAAATTAAAAATTAATCATTAACTCTTTAACATTTAGGGTAGACTGACCAGTGAGTGAACAGGCCCCAGTGAATGAACATTTAGTAAATATAATTAAAAAAAATAAGGATTGAAAATCATTCCACTATATGGATTAGCAACACTGACTTCCTCCCATGTAGTAGGAAGCTATCTGACCAAGGTTGGTTGTCCTGGTCATTATATCCTGGTGTTCATTCACTGGCGAATGTGACGTCTTAAACGTTCATTCACTGGTTAGTCTAACCTATGTCTTAATTCATAACATTCAATTGACATACAATTGCTTATCCAAAGTACGCGTTCTGAAATAAAAAAATCAAATACATTGACGATAACTGTTGACTATATAATTTTAAGATACTTACTGCTCCTTATAAACCTTCAGATTGCTTTACAAAATAAGTGCAATATTAGTTGCAAATGTATATTACAAATTATTCTATGTGGCAATACCAATCTAAGTTACCTGATACATTTCCAAGGAATGCTAAAATCTAATAAGTTAAAAATCCAGGGTGAAAAAAGCTGCATGAATAAAATAATAAGATAAGCTTGCTGTCACAAATTTATGTCATTGTTGTCTTATTAGACATTATCATATTATAGATTATTTTACATCTATATTAATATTATATACATATCTTGATCGTTTATTTCAAATGAAAATTGTAGTTTTGTATCAGAATTTAAATAAATAATGCATGGTAGCTATAAGATATTTTCTATAAAAATTGATACCATAGTTTTCGTTCAATTATGCTTTCACGCCAAAATTTCAGTTCAAAACGTTTTTGCTTTGTTAATATAATTGTATTAATATATATCGAATAAATGTGGAACAGAATGGAAATTTACTTTTGGCAAAAGCAACATTATTAGAATATTCTGGAACCACAACTGATAGATATTTTTTTAGAGAGAAACATAATTTTTTAAACAGAAAATATATTCTAGGTAACGGTTTATAAAATAAGTCTGTATTTTGTCAAAAGAATGAATTAAAACAGACACTAGAGTAAAATCTGTCTAAGAAATAAACCATAATATTTATTGATATATAGTGAAAATTTGGTTCGTTACAGAAGATACGATGGTAAATGTAAAGTAAACGGCACAGAAATTTGGAAAATACTTATTTAAAAACTACTGTAATTATATGATTAGAAGATTTGCCTTTTTAAAACTCATTAATTAAAATGTCAAGGAAGGTTGCATACTGCATATACCATTTGCTGACCTAAAACTATAAAAACATAAGATATTTTTCACCTTCAGTTTAAGAAAAAAAATTCAAGTTCCTCTTTCTCAATTTTCTTTTTAAATTTACTCCTTCAATTACTCCATTTCAATTGCATAGCACCATGTTATCCCTAGTTTAAAAAAAATCTTTTGATTTTGTATGAAAGCTGTCCCTTTATATAAAAAGAGGAACGGCATTAGAAAAATAAGAAATTTGGAGAAGTTTTAGAGTAAAAATTATCCACTTCAACGTTATTCCAAATGCTACTTTTTTTTAAAAAATAAACTTTTAGTATTATGTAGGAAAGACATGTAATAAATTTTAAAAATATAATTTATTTAGCAGCCGTTCAAAGACCAGTAGAAAAATATTTGCACAAAATTAGTTTTTATTATTTAATGAAATTAATTTAGTTAAATGTTTTAAAGTTTCAAGTGCTCTTTGCCAATATGAATATCGTCAGGAATGAATATCATGGAATTATAATAGCATATATCACGAATGATTAAAATACCAGTCATCCCTTTGGTCTGATTTCAAGTTTAATTAATGCTAAGTACTGCAACTTTTAAAGATCAAGTTTAAAAATTTTTTTTTGTTCAGATTGCTGGCATAGTTTCAGAGTTAGGGAAATTTTTGAAATGGTTGGTTTGGTGTTTGGCAGGGGAGTGGCAAAGAACGCTGCTGAGGGAAATCAGTGCAAAAAATGTATATCTTAATTACTCAACTATAAAAATTTCAACTTCTCGAAAATTATAGATAGTTCCGACACCGAGCCTTATTTGGCTTTTGCTCACTTGGCTAGCTTGGTTAGGTTGAATTATAGTCGCACTAGTGCTACACATGGGCTATTTTTATAATAGCCAATGCGTAATATGTAATATCCAATATCGCTGGCCACTTACAGTGGGAAGTGTCTTGGCCACCGGTCCCAGGCTGTTCTCGATGTAGATGAGCTCCTCCTGTGTTATGGTGGGGTGGTTGGCCGGCTTCTCGAAAGTAAACCACATCCAGAACACGTACCACACCAGGCCGAAGATACCTGCGGAAAAACTGGGTCGTCAGTCTTTGAAATTGTGACGATTTACCATATGATATTGGATACCGAATGATATTGGATAAAGTTTCAAGCAAAAAAACGCATTCGCTTGTCAAGTTTTCAAGTTTCAAATTTATTTTATTTTCAATTTAAAAATCTTTTCTACCTAAACAAAAGTAAAACATTCTTCACACCTAATTTCTATCTCATTTTTACAAGCAGCAAAAAAAAAAAAAAATAGATACCATGTAAAGTAAAAAAAAAGTACAAAACAAAACCAGTCCCGTGATATTTCTGAGATTATACTCATTTTCTGGAGCGCAATTTCAAAAACCGTTATTTACCACCCATTTTCGTGAGGAAACAAAAAATCTCCACGCAATAACAAAGGAAATATTTTCAACAACAAAACACATTTGCAACCCTCCTAGTTTCTTTAATTTCATTTTCCATGCGTCTGCTGTCCGTGATTTCCCATGGGGGTTTCGGGGCATAATCTTCTAACGGAGGTTTGAATAATACGGAGATGCTGATTGGTTTAGAAACCAAAGAAAAGACCGGGTTGACAAAAGAAGCTATTATCAATTCCAAAATAAGCCCAAATTAAATTCGTCCTACGTTATAACAAGGGCTGGGGAGCACAGTCGGTTAGGCACTAGCTTAGCCTGCGAAAGGTCCCAGGTTCGGGTACGGGCATCTCCAAAATAACTGCCGACCTATAAACGGCCCGTGCAGCCGAATGCCATACGAATAATACCCCGTGTAAGGGAGTGCACGTTAAATATCCTTCAAAGTCCTAACTCTGCGTACGATTTCATCCTTAACGGTTGCGTTGGTGCCTACTCAGGTGTCGGCTCGTTACTTGACTGTGGTTCTAAAATACGACGCCCGTCGCCAATAGCCCTCGTGTAGCTCTAGTGCGACGATAATTCTCTCCTAACCTAACATGTTGTAAACTAATGTGGGATCTATATGGGCCCACTTGGGTTGGTGTGGGCTTGACCCATATGGAACCAGAAAGAAACGACCCCCTTTATCTTTAGTCAAACTTCATAGATAATTCAATTTTCAACCATGTCTTGCTTAAATCTACAATATCTCTAGAAAAAAATTTCAGACGGAAGAAAATTTTGAACTTTTTGTTTCAGCATAAAATATCAAATATCAAGTTAACAAAGGGAGATTATTTTACAGTGAAAATAAAGTTACATCAACCAAATAATATTTAATACCTGTCCTCGACTACTCCTTTTGATAACTTGGGGGTTATTATAGGAAGCCCATAATTTAACTTTATGATTGACCCACACTGCCCTATGTTTGTCTGATCAACTTGATTTTGTTTGTTTGACAATCGTAAATGGGATTTACATGAGTAGGTGATGGGTAAACCATAAATATTAATATGAGCCATCTAGTATGTGACGCCAGTGTTATCGGAAGGAGTATTCTGGGACAAGACAGTTTTAATTACTGGTTTTTAAAGAATAAAGTATTGTTTAGACATTATATTAAGAAAGTTCAGCCGATTTGGAGAATTAAAGATGAGTCTCTTTGTCTTTTCATGCCAAAAAACCTCCATTTTATTGTAACCTCTACGATTATCTTCGCCCCTAAAAAGATTTGTGAGCGTTATTAATCAACGGGCAGTTTTCATTTGAGCGGAGAGTTTTTCATTTTGAAATGAATCAAAATGAAAAACTTGAATGCAGGAAAATAAAATGTGCTAAAATCGAAATGCGTATAGATATACCGTATTTTTTTGGTAATAATAAAGCTCATTTTGTGATTATTTAATGTCATAGTGTTGTAATGTTTGTTTTACAGTAAATTGCTGTTTTCTGAAGCACAGAGTCCAATGAACAACTTACTCTAATAGCGTTTAAACAGAGAAAATAGGCGTGCATTTTATCATTGCCAATGAAGAAAACGTTTTCGCCGGTATCACACAATAAATTTTACATTAATGTAAATTCATTCACAGAAACTTTTGATGTCAGCATTTTACCATAAAATAATTAAAGGTAAATTACAGATTTTTATCAGTGCACTATCATGATAAAACTTACAATTTGAATAGTAAATTAAGTTATATTTCTTAAAATGAGAAGTTATAGTATACAATCGAATAAAAGAAAGCTTAACCACCTTGAGCGTATTACCTAAATGTAATGTATATAAGAAGAACAAAAGTGAAGGGTGATAAAATAAGACTTCTCATAAAAAATACATAAGTTTTGTTTATAACTAAATATAATTGTCAAAATTTTTTGTATTTGTTAAAATATAAAAAAGGGTATTTTAACTTTCCTTATAACATACTTACTTTTCTATAGGAAAAATTTCAGTTATACATTTTAAATGTACTTATTTAATATATTACCTTTGTTTTCTTTTGTAAAATAAAATATAGTTTTGCTCTTTTATTGAATTTGTATGAAAACTAGATATCTTTCATTTCTGCAACACAAATTAAAAATCTAACTTTTATGATATGTTAGAAAGAATAACGTGCAAGATAGATCTAATCAATGTATGTATTTAAATGCATGTATTATGCAAGATGTATTTAAAATAATCTAAGATAGCACATGATTTTATATTTGTTGATAAAAAATAAAATAAAATAACAAATTATTTTTTAACATTATTTTCAAAATTCTTTTAGGGCTTCGAAAATTAAAATATGATGGATACGATTCAAACAATAATATGACATGAAAATAGAACAAAAATCATAAATCTAAATAATAAATCATCATCTAAATTTCATTTCATGCATACACAAATGCAATTAATATGCACAAAAATACATTAAGTTCCATTATCTTCTACTTCATTAAAATATAAATTAAACGAATACTTTTACTAAAACAAATGATAGAAGATCAAAAGGAGGAATTCTTATTTTATTTCGTCGACAGTTCATTATGCTAATTCATGGAATTAAATGTAATTACAGACATGGCTAAAACTACTTTAAGGTAATGTTCAACCATTGTTGATGGGAAAGATCATTACCAATTACCTGACATTTAGTTTTCCCTACACAAGTGAGTTTGTTCAAAAGTTTAAATAAGATTAGTATCGATTATTTCTATCGATTAATGACAGTTTGGGTTGTTATTCTTAGGCCTCTTTTTCTGTTTTAGATGTTTTGTGATGCATTTAGAAAACGAAATGCTGGATTTATTCAGTAGGAATGGAGTTAAAAAATATTACTATACGATTTTTATTCACAATAAATTCTCATAATTTTTTTAAGATTTTTTTTGTTATTATTAATGATTTATATATTTTTTAAGAATGAATAAACTTAAAATTAACTCTTAAAATCGCAAAAATATCAAACAATAATCGAAAAAACTAGTGTCCATTAGAAATAATTCTATGTCCCACTTCTGACAAAATAACAATAATAAAGCAAAATTGCATCAAAAATTGCGATGGCCTTAAAAAACGTACCAATTTTATTACGTAGATTATAGTGAATTCAAGAATAACATTTTATCAATTGGTTATAAATGCATACATACGTTGTCAGAAGAGAGCTTTTGTAGCTCCATTAAAAATATTAACCCTTCCATAGAATTAAGCTGACGGACTGAACAATTATAATAGCTTCGAATTTTTACGTAATAAATGTAGATGGGAAAAAAATAATTATAACAAAACTTGACAGTCAACAAAATAATTTGCAATAACGAACATAAATTTATAACCTTGACGTCATTAGATAAACAATAAATTGAGATACTTTTTAAATAAGCATAATAAGGCACACAATTTGCATTTGGCTGTCTGTACTACAGAGAAAATAATCCCGTCTTTTGAAACAGAACGCACCAGGAAATCGCTGTAGTAGTTAAGAAAAATTCTAACTTACATTTAGCTAACTTAATTTTTAGATTAATAATGGTATCATTATATGAAAAAAGGATTTATATCCTTATGGATTTTTCTCGACGGGATTCTTGCCTTTCTCCTCTAACGAAATTTAGAAGCTTGTGTCGTGATGTATATTTCTAAAGGACGTGAGACCTTTTTCAAATATAATGGAGGCATACAGACACGTAAAGTGACTTTCTTGTTAAGTTTATTTACCTACAAAATGGCAATAAAGTTATACATTTAATAAACCTACCTATTTAAAAAGGTTAATATAGTTTTCCCCCTTATAAAATATATGAATCCCTCGTAAAAATGTATCATATTTCATACCAACAAGCACCACATTTTAACCAATATTCAAACATGGTGTTTCAAGATGACAAAAGTTTCCCTTACTTTTCTGATTCATTGGATAATTTAGTTATACACTTTGATTTTTCAAGAATAACTGAAAACAAAATTCGTTTTTTACCATCGACTTTTCCATATTTAACTCCTAAAAGCATTACTATATTTGCAAAGATGCTTGGTGTCATTTGCGAGATGCCCGAGCATTGTTATGCATTATACCTACAGTTTAATACAGTCACTATAGGAAAACACCTAGCTTTCCCAAAAGTTACACCAAAACCGAGCTTAAGTTTGCAGCAGAGAAATGTACTAGGCGGAGGAATCTGCGTAAACAACGCTGCTGGCGCCTAAATTTCGCCTGCTCCTATTGGCTGCTCCCTCGACCCTGATATTCGTGATTCCCTGTTACGTCAAAATCGAAGGAAAAAAATAATTAAAATAACACTCTAACTGAAGCTAAACTAATAAAAATAATAAATTTATGTCTTGAAATAGCAAATAAATTTGTTTATTGAATGTGAAATACCTTTCTGTATTCGATTCTCGCACTCAAAAATGAGAACTATTTACCCTTTTTCTCGTAGAACATTTGTATACTGCAAACTTAAGGTCGGTTTTGGTGTAGTTACAAGTATTTCAAATCAAGATCGGCGAAAACTCCCGGAATAAATCGGATACTTTGGGATAGGAAAATCCCTTTCCGGGACGCTCATTAGGGTGCTTTTCGCGAGAATCAGAATTCCTTCGATTTTCAAAGCTAAGCCTAATTAATCCCGCCGAATGCGGCTAATAAAACGTAGGGCGGATTCGACTGGATTCCGTCCGTAATAACGGAGTGTCTTTATCTCTGGCTAAAAGACCCATAAATTTGTCAGTTTGGATGCGGGTTGCTCCATTGATATCAAGTCTTGTAGTCTGTTATTCCTTTGGTTGTTTAGATCGGGGAAGAATGCTTATCATTGCTTTCGACTACATGTTGTAACTCTTCGATAAAAATTCCTAGTTGTAATTTCGATTTGTATGACATGGTTAACTCAAACAATTTGTAAAAATTCTTACTTTGAAATTGTTTAACGATGGAGTATTTTTTTAGGTGGTCATAACCACTGCCTAAATCTCAATTCGAGCTAATGAAACTATTTATTGAACAAATTTAGGTGTTTGCTAGTGAAAAAGCGGAGAAATGCACACTCTGTTACAACTTCTTAAATATTATTTTGTAAAATGAAAAGCTAAAGCGTAAGAAATTCCGTTTATACTTTTTTTTAATTTATATATATTATTTTTTATTGTAACTGAATTGCCTATTTTCGCTTGTGTTCTTCTATTAATATGTAAATAATTAAAGACGATATAACCTAAGTTGTTACAGCCATATTACATTCTATCATCTACTTAAAGTGGAACATAAAGCTAAAAATAAAATCTAAATCATAAGAGATAAAGAGATACAACAACAACAATTTCGTCACAAAATAGCAGCTTTAGGTAAAACTTTTATCCCTAAAAGAAATAACACCGTAACTCATCGCATGCAATTTACATAATGAAAGTGGCCGCCTTGGAATTTTCTTTGCTCACTGGGAATTTATTCCTTGAAGGTAATGGATATTTGGGGAACGCGAGCCTAATTTCCTTCCTCTAGTTTCGCAGTGAAAGTTTGTCTTCTTTCTAAAGTGGACACATGCTATCCCAGTAATTATGTTTTCTAAGTTGAAAGTGATGCAGTTTAGAATGTAGTATCAGTTTTACACTTAAAAATAGCTGCACACGGAGGAGGACAAAAAAAAAAAAAAAACCAGATCAGTCCCATGCAAATAATACTTTTTAAATTGTTTAAAATGTATTCAAGTACTTCTGGTTTTCATAAATCTTCTCTAAATTTTACAAAACTTAATGTTTTATAAAGTGTCTATTTATATTAACAAAAATAAAGGATTCGAATGCAATTTGCATAATGAAATTGGCCTTGTATTTTTGTGATCATCATGAGTTTGCTTCTTGTAAATGGATACATTTGGAATGTGATGATAATTTATCGTAACATATTTCACGGTAAAAAAAACCCCAGTCTGTTCACATTTGAAGCGAAATTTTAGTCTCTTATATCTGAAGTGGATACACAGTACCATGACAATGGTGTTCTTCAATATCTTAGTGTTAGATATCCGTTTCAAACGATAAAATACAAATGGGGGCCGCATCTTAAAAATACAGTAGGGTTTATCTCGTTCCACCCGAAGTGTTATATAAATTTTTTCAGTAAATACATTTTAATCTGATCATAATTGGCTTGTTTTTCGTGACGTAAATCATTACTGCTGTCAGTCTTGTATTTATTGGAGGTTTCGGTAATTGGTTGTATGGGACGGTAAACTCCTCCAACTACATTGTTCAACCGAAGACCTAATTTTCTTTCATGTTCATCTGCTGCAACTCAAGACATAAAACATGCCCATTTGTATAAAGTTCCGTTGTGGCTTATTCCTACATCAAAGTTCAGATTAGTTCCGTGATACTATCCAAATAATAATTTCTATCTAGAAAAAGGCATACACATTTTTTTAAAGCGTCAAATTATTTTATTAACATATATTTCACTTAGATTGGGATTCGTTTTGTGAACACAGAATGTTTTGAAGTTTCATTTCTTTATATTGATAAAAAGTATAATGCATTGTCCATAAATTAAATCTACACCAAAATGTAATTAACGGGCAGCGTTTTTTTTTGTTGAAAAAACTTCAGAAACCTTTTTTGTCTCAACTAAACTGTTTCTGAAAATATTACGTTTCTGATCCTTCCGCGATACTATAAGCTGAGCCGGCCTGGCGGCGCAACGGTTAGGGCGCTAGACTTCGGAGCCTCTGGGTCCGGACTCGAATCCCGATAAGGCATGGATGTTTGTGTTTGTAGAGTATATGCGTAGTGCGTGCTTGTTAAATCTGTTGGGTACTAAAGTCCTGTAGGCGGTCATTGCACAGTTTCCCACGGGTACAGGTAAATGGAGACTACTTTCCTCCCCTTCAGGGGCATGTCTAAATTATGGAAGTGGCGCGTGATAGATGGCAGAATCTGTCGCGTATGTGTGTGTGTCGTGACTGTCTTACTTAACGATGGTTTATAAGCGGATCTCTGACCAAGCACACAAGCCGGAAAATAAATGTTTACCAACCAACCAACCAATGATACTGAATGGCACCGCCCTAAACTAGATTTTGACCAGAGAGTTATATACTCAAAGGTAAGAGAGGAACTAGAGGAACGTATTAAGATTTAAATGCATATTTTTGTTGTTTGAACATCGAGTAAATTTTATTTATTAAATTTTAAAATGTGTTAAGATTTACATGTATGAGTATTAATAAATTAATGGTAGATAAATACTAAAAATAACTTAAAAAGTGTACAATTTAAGCGCTATGTAATATGCAATCTGTACAATTACTATTTGTGTACACTGTGAAAACTTTCGGGCTTTGTTTCACCATAATAATTGTTCCTACCATTTGAAACTGCAACAAAAACCTAATAAATAGTTCAATAAAATACCTAAAATTTTTTGTTAAAATATTTCACCACAACTACTAGGAACCATACTTTTGGCGAAACCAATCGCTGAATTTTTAACAGTGTAACAAAAATTAATTCTATCTTATACTTTTGACGTATGCTTTGCATTTTAATACTTTTTACATTAAAAAAATAATAGCTACCATTTGAAGTTTTATTTTTTAAATAATATTTTGCAATTATACAAAAAATCGTAATGCAATTAATATTTCCTCAACATACTTCATATTATTTCAAACTTCATGATTATATCCTCCTCAAGCCCTTTTCATTGCTAAATATACTATAATAGCCTTAACTATAAAATGGTTGAATACTTTATAGCACTTTAAAAATAACTCAAGTAATTACTTTAAGCTAACAACCTAAACACAAAGCAGTACTGCTGAATCGTAACTACTGTGGAACGCTTTGTCAAATCGATCCGTTTAACATGTCTATCCCTAAGCAGGGACCACTTCAAACGCACAGTGGCACTTAATTTTCAGTGGCGTAACGGCATTATATCTCTTTTGTAATTGCCTCCGCCATGTACGGCTTCCACATGAGTTGGGGATTATCTCCACAGCGAGCAATATCAACAGATTACATGGTATTTGTAGGGTTATTCTATGTAGAAAAGGAAAAAAGTAGTCCGAGCTGTGTTGTACTGATTCCTTTTGTATTTATGAGTCGCGAGGTCGTTTTTATATATGATGGTTATTTTTGTTAGTTTAACTTGATAAATTTGTTTTTAAGGTGGTAGTTTTGTGTACCCAAAAATCGCTCGTTTGGTAGAAAATACATAGATAATTTGGTAGCTTCAATTGCTTTAAATTTTTGAGTGAGTGTTTTTCATTTACAATTATTTCGTAAGCATATTACACTATTTTATTTTATAATGGCATCATACACTAGTTATTTTATAGAAAAAAAAACACATCACAATTATTTTTTTAAAGTATCCAAATATTTCATTAATATATGTATTTCACATAGAAGTGATACGTTTTATGAAAACAGTGTGTTTTAATGTTTCATTGGTTTATATTGCTAGAAAAGTATAAACCTTAGTTTGTAAATAAAACCTATAAATCTATAAAAAAAAAAGATATTGAGAGCTATGAACTACAGCGCAGGAATTCATGATCCATAATATTACTATATAATAATATTAGTTGATTTAAAAAATGATTCACAACTATAAAATTGTTAAATTCAAATAAGAAAAATCCATTATAGCCACAAATTGTATTATTGTAGCGTCATGCATAATTGGAAATCGAAACTGAAATTAAAAAGTAATTTTTTTCGAAATAATATTCCATTCTATATAACTAAACATTTAGATTAAATCTAAATCTATGAACACTATATTTCTTTGAGTCACCATCATTATAACTGATAAAATCGAATTGAAGAAATAAATAATACAAAATATTTCTTTATAAAATACTTTATTTTCAATAGTTTTGTCTATTTCCTCATTTTACGAAACAAAAAAAAGGACAAAGAATAAAGTTTGCCTCGGAATCCCTCGAGACTCACATCAACAATCGTTACATCTCAAAGAAATCCACGCAAACATAACAAGTCAAAAGAGATTGCACAGACAAAATTTAAAGCCTTGGCTGTTTTTATTTATTTCTTTATATTCTAACAAAAACACTTTCTCATAGATACTTTGAACATTTATGGCAAAAAATTCAATTTTTGCAGCTATTTATCGAAATGAATTACTACGACGCCAAGCTTTTTTTCTAAAAAAATCTTTGTAAATTACTTTGTATCAGAAAATGCTGGTATAGTAAGAAAAAAATTACCCATTCTTGTATGGAAAACTGTTTGGCTGTTTATTGATGAAAAGTTTGTAAACCTCTCAATATTAATTATGTGATTATTAGCCTTTTAACAAATAAAATTATGATTTTTTTCAGTTTAGTTTAAAGAAAAAAAAAGAATGTACTTTTCTTTCAAAGTAAATTTCTTTCACGAAGTTTGTTAATTATTTAAAAATTCTGCACTATGAAGTTGAAATGAGTTCTTGGTTTGCGGGGATCGTAAAAATTGGTTTTATAATTATTTGAGGATAATAAATAAGCTTAACAACACATTTGCCAAGGAGATAGTACTTTTAAAAGAGATTCAATAATATTTTAGAAATTTAAGGATTCTGACTTCTTTGAAGTTAAAAAAAGATATTCAAATACACTTCTTTTGTCATAGCATTTGTCTCCAAACTAAACGGATAAGTGCAATACTTTAAAGAATACTTTTAGTCACTCTACAAAAGAAAAAACAATACATAAATGAATTACTAGAATATCAGTACACTAAAATATAGACTAAACTTTATTTTTTGATAAATACTAGAGGTTTAATTTTTTTTTACAATTTCTGAATTTCAAAAAATATGAATATAATTGCTAGATAAACGTTATGATCACTCAAAATGTTTCAGCTGAAAAACTGAAGGCTCTCCATTTAGCTCGTGACTTCCAGTTTGGGACCCGTGTGTTACAATAATTGAATATCTACAAACATTTGCTGAACTCACCGTAAATGTAGAAACAGGCCTGCCAGCTGATGTAGTCCGTTAACATCCCGGACAATGGCATTCCCACTACAGCTCCCGCATAGGAACCTACGAGATTTATGATCCTTAAAAAAACGCAAATAGGAACTCTGAAGATAAAAAGCATTTTTAATAGTTTTTTCTTAATTTTATTTGGTTTTCTAACACGGCATAATAAGCCTAAGTCTTCGGAAAAGTGGTGGGCATGAAAAATAGTCGATTTTTACGAAAATAGACCCGAATTGCTATGAATGCGAGGTCAAGCCAAAGCTCTAGTCTGACTTTATTTCAAATAAACCAAACATGTGTGTATTTAACTAAATGCATCAGGGATATAAATATTAAAGTTTTTGCGAGTTCTTTCGATACTGTTTGGATTATAGAGTTAGGAAAGAGAATAGAGAGGTCCATGTATCTGCGTAGTAAGGCACAAAAGAAGTAGGCTAGAGTGGTGCATCTTGGGATACTTCAGTGCCAGTTTCGGTTACTATGTTATGCGCAGTAGCTCAAAAAACCTCTAAAGTGGTGCAATTTGGGATACCTCAGTGCCAATATGTTAGGCGCAATAGCTTGAAAAACCTGACAGCCCTGCTTCAAACCATTTAAACTGATCGACCCCTTATACTCCTCCTTCCTAACTCTATGGTTTGTATATTGTAGAAAGTGCATTTGGCATTTTCTCGTCTAAGTTAAGAAAAGTTTGAAAATGCATCGTACTTTGTAATCACAGCTTAAGATATAGTGCGATTTTAAGTGTGATCAGAACCAATATCAAGTAACTTACCACAGAAAGCTATAGTGGCCAGTCTACTCCTTTCCATTGGAGGGGCCCAGTACCTCCAAATGCCGTGACAAGCTGGGTATGTGACACCCTGGAACAAAACATACTGTTAAGAAAATACGTTATTTATAACGTATTAAAACGAACCCTGGTGTTATTAAAAGTTGCAATTGCTATATCTAAATTAAGAGAAAAATATATTCAAACGAAGCTCCTTCTTTGTAATTTAAATGCAGATAGACCCACCACAAAAACCATTGCCAGACTAAGAACTATTAATCACCGCACAGGCATGAAAATAGACAAAGAGGGCAGGAAGGTTATAGAAACTGTGACAACTTGCCAGATACGCAGCTTACTCCACATTTTTAAATGCCCGGGAATTAGTGCCAATTTGAGAGATAGTGGAGTTCTGCCATCATTAGTAGATCTTTATGACACTAATATCCAACAAATTTCAGACGCGGTTATCAAAACACATGGTTTCATGTCACTTAAGATTCACATTTCGGCAACGTCATAGAAACGACAACAAAAATTATTGAAAGTGAGGTAACTAATTTTCCGTAACGGACAACTGCAACGGTCACGCCTAAATATCATATCACAGTTACGTCAAAAATATGTATACAGTGACGCTACAGTTATATCAAGCGATATCTTCTTTTCAGAAAACAAGCCACATTCCGTTCCATTCGAATTTTCCATTTTTCGGTAGTGCCTCAAGATAAATTAAATTTATTTTTTTAAAAGTATTGTCATAATAGCTTTTATTTTAAATGAACATGCAAAAATAACGTTATATGCATTTTTAAATGTATACTTTAAATGTGGTCGGAATTCTTTTTGCTATTAAACTAAAGAAAACCTTTCAAGTGCAATACCACTTGAAATACTCAACCGCTGACCGTTGTTTGATTTATTTCTCTTTTCAAAAAAAAAAGATCGTATTGGTTCCAAATCGTCCATTTTATGCACAAACATAAATGGTAATATGATTCTTTTGCAAATATTTTACATTTACATTAAACCTATCTAGCATTACGGAATTTGAGAGTCTTTTTCAATTTAAGTTGGACGTATCAAAGATTAGAATCTTTTCTAATAGTATTTATTTTTCGGAAATAAGAGCCCTTCCATTTGTAAGAAGTACTTTCAAATGTATTCCCGTATAATTTTTCCACTACTGAAAAAGTTTTTTTTCTTTTAAGAAATAGGGTTTATGCGGCATTACCACTCTAGTTACATTCTTTTTTGTTCAATAGAGTTTCTGTTATTTTTATATACGTAATAACATACGCCCTTATTACACTTTTTAAATATACTTTTTAGTAATTTAAAAGATGTGATGTTATGTATGGAAGATAAGATATTTCGACATTTGCATGATTTCTTATAAGAATATTTTATAAGTAGGAAAGTAATTGAATCGACATTTTGTAAAATTGAATGAAGGCAATAATGCTTTTCATATTTATCCAAGCTTCTTTTCCCAACCACCCATACCGATTTACATATACATATTTATTTAATTTAACTTTGATTGAGTTTAAGTATGTGCTTTTTCTCTTTCAAATACGTCTTTAAGTTACTTAGTTTTAAGTTAACTTTTTGAAACCAATTCTTTAACATTAAAAATGCATTATTAAAATTTGACTAATTGACTGAACAAAGGGAATAAAATTTATGAAATCATCTAATTCATAAAATGATAAGTGAAATATTGAGCTTAAAATTGTCTTCTCAAGAAAATATATATGTTCATTTCAATTTGAAATTGTGAAAGTTGTTTCCTTAATAATGGCTTATAATAACTCCGTCCATAGTAGCGGCATAGTGTGTTTATCTTATCCACTTAAGACCCGAGCAAAATCCTACTGATTTGCAAAGAATTAAAAAAATATATGTTTAATAGTTACTGAGACACATGCCTTAAGCGCTAAAAATACAAATTTGTGTGCTATAATTGCAAAACAAAAAGCCGTGTCACTTATTTGTAGTTTACCATTCCATGTAACATTGTTTTTAATGCAAACTGCCTTTAAAATTAGCTACTAAAACAACTATTGGAAAAGTAAAAAAAAAGAAATATTTTTTAAAGAACTCTAATATTGTATTGACCCTCGTTCAGCTTCATTTTTTATTGAAATAAATGATTGATAATTTCAATAAAAGGCTGAAAACTGTTATTTGAATCTTTTTCTATGGGGACCAGGTCGATTTCGGAACTAATTAAATTGTTAATTGTTTGTGGGAAGGTTTGAAAAAATGTCCCCAAATGGGGAGGCCAGGTCGCAAGAGGTTAAACGCGTAAAAGTAATCCAAACCACTGTATAATGCTGTTTAATTTTTTCATAAGTTTTTGTGTAATAAATTAATTATAACCTAATAAATTAATTATAGGCTATTCAGAGTAACGCGTTATCCTACTATGCTAATTTTTTTAACATTGCACAAATAATTTTTCTCTAACAATTAATATACTTACTGTTATTAAAGGAAAATGTTTGGAAGAAGGGAATTCACACTATTTCTGTAAAATGATTTAAATACTTCTCGTAGGTAAACAGTTTTTTCCCATAAAATTTGTCCGTAATATTTCATAAAAAATAGTTATTGCTAGAAAATTTACGATCATTAAATACTTTGAAAGTTTGTTAAAACAAAAAATGCCTTTGTTTAACAACATGTTTAAAATGTTATAAATCAAATTCTTTTATACATTCGTAATTTTGATTGTAATGTGCACTTGGAAAACAAACGATAAAACAGTTTTTTAGGTACTGAATTTATATATATATATTTTAATATACAAGCCAGAAGAGAATTCTACAGCATTTAATTACCTTTTGTGAAACTAGAAGAACAAAAAGAAAAATCCCAATGGAACTATTATGTTTTAGTGTTATATTTTTTTCAGAAAAAGGAATGGTTTAAACTATCGTCTCCAAAAAAATTTAGCTTCTGTTCTATTTCGCATGGAAAACAATTGAACTTAAATGAAATTTCCAAGAAAAGGAACCCCAATTTGTTTTTTGTACACTGTTTGAGAAATTATAAAAAAAAGCATTTCTAAGCAAGAATAATCCAGGAAGCTTAAGGAGTGAATTTATAAGACAATTGTAACAAAACAGGGATTAAACATAAGAAGAGCATGGATACATTCATGAATATTTTGTCCACTAATTATGCTACTCTTTACTCATATGCATCTTAGTAACCCCAGTGGTATAATAATGAAAAATTTCTGTAGGAAAAAGATTTATAGTTACACTTTAATGTATGTTAATTCTCCAGGGACAAATAATGAAAATTGATATGGTATTGTTTGTTTCTTTTATAATGAAATAATTTTAATAACGAAAGGTACTTGGAACTTGTATCTAATCTTAAGTGCGATGTTTAACTTGTAAAACTCATACTCTTAGTTTATGCATAGCAAATTAGAATACTGTTTGTCCAAGAACCGTTAGTTACTTATTTATTAAGTTAAAAACAACTTCTTTTAACAATATTTATGACTTATTTATTTCGAATTAATTAAATTATAAAAAGTTTGTTGGGAACCAGCGTTATAATTTCAAAGAAAAAGATTTATAGTTGCAGGAAAAAGATTTATAGTTAGAATTATTTATAAGACAATTGTAACAAAACTGGGATTAAACACAAGAAGAGCATGGGTACACTCATGAATATTTTGTCCACTAATTATGCTACTCTTTACTCATATGCATCCTAGCAAGCCCAGTGGCATAATAATGAAAAATTATCTGCAGTAAAAAGAATCATAGTTATACTTTTATGTATATTCCTTCTCCAGGGAGCAATAATGAAAATTGAAATGGGATTGTTTGTTTCGTTTTTTATGAAATAATTTTAATAAGGAACAGTCCTTGGAACTTGTTTCTAATATAAAGTGAGTGTAAACTTAGTGTATGTATAAAACTCATTGGAACTTGTTTCTAATCTAAAGTGAGTGTAAACTTAACTCTTAAAACAAACGAGCAATTTTAACTCAGTCTGCGTTTATTTTCACCCCTCCAGTCTAGAAAATGCACTTCTCCAACAGGATTGGATCCTTTGTGTGTTAAACCTCCGACAGGATCACTCCAAACGAGTGATTTTAACTCAGTTTGAGTTAATATTCACTCCTTTCCAGAGTCGAAAATGCACTTCTCCTACTGGAGTGGATTTCACTCTTTTGTTTTAAGAGTGTAGTGTATGCATAGCAAATTAAAATACTGTTTGTTCTAGAACCGTTAGTTAACTATTTATTAAGTTAAAAAACTAGTTTTAACTATATTTATGACTTATTTATTTCCAATTAATTGAATTATAAAAAGTTTATTTGCAACCAGTTTTATAATTTCAAAGAAAAATATTTATAGTTGCAGGAAAAAGATTTATAGTTACACTTTTATGCATATTCCTTCTCCAAGGACAAATAATGAAAATTGAAATGATATTGTTTGTTTCTTTTATCATGGAATAATTTTGATACGGAACAGTAATTGGAACTTGTTTCGAATCTAATAAGTGACGTTTAACTTGTAAAACTCATACTCTTAGTTTATGCATAGCAAATTTCAATACTGTTTGTTCTAGAACCGTTAGATAATTACTTATTAAGTTTTAAAAAAAAACTAGTTTTAACTATGTTTATGACTTATTTATTTCCAATTAATTGAATTATAAAAAGTTTATTGGAAACCAGTGTTGTAATTTCAAAACCTATTATGTGAGGCATTTAAATTTTGGGAGATAAATTCTTCTTAAAGAATGATTTCTTTGTAAAATAAAAATCCGTTTGATTTTCTAATTAATTGAGTATTTTTTTTCACAACTCAATTAATTGGAAATATTTTAATTAAGTTGTTTTGTACGGAACATTTTGAATATTTTTGTAACTTTGTGTAAAAATAAAATATTCATTGTCAAAATATATTAAATTTCTATACTTTTATGCTTCTACGAAACTTTGTATTTAAAAATATAGTTTTAATTAAGTAATGAGAAAATAAGGCTTCATTTAATTCGCAATATATTAAGACTTCTTTTCACAATAGCTTTCGTGTTTTAAAGTTTGTTTAATATTAAGTTGTTATGAAACTTTTTTCAGATATTATTCTGCTTTAATTACCTATTTTGTAATAAATTTTTTTTTTTAAATTCCTTTTATGATTTGTTTTGCTATATTTCAGATTTTATGAAGTATCTTTTTAGCCTACTTTTCTTTTTTTTTAATTCGAAGAATTAAAAAAAATGAAAAAGTAGGTATTGACATGCGGTCGATGTCCGTCCGTCCGTCTGTCTGTCTGTCTGTCCGTCTGACCGTCTGTCCGTCTGTCCGTACCCCCCTTCCAAAATCGGTTCTATCCATCCGATCTTAAAAATTCTTTTTTTGTTAGAAAGCTATGACCTCAGAGACCCAACTTTCATACTTTTTGTCCGTCTGTCTGTACTATCGGACTGACATAAATCTATTATTTGTCGACGAATTTCCCATTGAACTAGCATTGAAATTCAATTTCGAGTCATTTAAATCGCTGAATTTAACTACAAATGCTACGGACAAGTGAGATAAGTCAAAAAATTCAGCGCATCGAAATGAGAATACATTGAAAATTTTAGAAAAGAATTCGAATTCTAAGTACTTCAATTATTTAAAAAACTTAAAAGTTTAATGCTCATTTAAAAAGCATAGGAAGCCATTTTTATTAGAATTAAATCACCATTGCCATCGCAACAATCGCGCGAGAAACTTTAATTCCTTTAGACAATAAATTAAAATAAATTTATTTTTGCGACATCTATCAATTTGAAATGACGTCAAATATATTTAACCTCGAGTGTCTTTGTATAGTGTGCAACGTTTTCATTCTATTTAAAAGCGAGAACTATTACATATTTATTCTTTGAAATATAAATTTTTGCAAACGATTTAAGTAATAATTATTTCATTTTCGAAATAAAACAAATGAAACTAGCCGAATTTCTAGCGGGTAAATGTTTAATATAGAATTAATGCTGTGTTTGGCGCCTTTTTACCTGTGGAAGCGGGTTAAGTGACACATTCTGTTGCAAACCTACTTGTTAATTTACATTTCCGATTTTAAGTGAATTTTGAAGTAGTTTTATGGTTTTTGTTCTGCGAATAATTAAATATTTATTTATAACTGCAAATAATCATGCGGACGATAAGAAATATTTATTTTATTGGCGATAGAAAATTAATGAAAATACGTAATTGCTTTAGATGTTGAAATTATAGCTGGATGCTGTGTTTAGTGAAATTTATTCTAATGTATATAAATGTAGAAACGGTTGTTGATGTCACTCACTGTTACGAACCTAGTTTTTTCAAGATAAGAATTTTAGTTAATATTTAAGTAACAGGAAAGTAGGCTATTTTAGTTCTTTTAGAACTTCTTGTTTTATCATACATGAACGAAGTTAAAATATATTGATTCTTTTGTTATTATTTGGATGTTTATAACTAGACTAGTTTTGTAATAAAAAAATGTTTTTTAAAATTATTTTTATAATTTGTTTTGATATATTTCAGATTTTATGAAGTATCTTTTTTTATCATACATGAACGAAGTTAAAATATAATGATTCTTTTGTTATAATTTGGATGTTTATAACTAGACTAGTAAGATAACAATATCGTATAGTTTACTAATTTTAAAATATTCTAAGAAGTCTGAGAGCTATAATGGGTGCGGGTTCGATTCTCGCCTTCACCCTGGGTGTATATACCTTTCTCTGTGACAGTAAAAAATTCTTTCTGTGTCTGTCTTACTTGACGAAGGCTTCATAAGCGGGTCTCTGATAAAGCACACAAGCCTTAATAAATATCTTCTACCCTTACCCTACCCCAAAATATCTAAATTAACAATTTGCCTTTAAAATTATCTTAAATACGAATGAGCCCAAACGACAGTGGATCTCGAAACTAAAGTGCCTATTGTCTTACCCCCCCTCCCCTTTAAAAAAAGTATTTTAAGGTAGGCGAATATCCAAAATTTCCCGAAATTCTAAAACTTTTACTATTACTTCAATCCTTTCCAAATTTGGCATGGTGATTTCTAATATAATGAACAATGCCATTTAGGCATTTTTTTTAAAATTTATACATAATTTATTTATTTTAAATGGTGTTTTTCAATTAAAAAAAAAGTTTACGCTGACAAGTCTACCACACTGAATTTTCCTCCTATAAATATTATTTATGTGTTAAATTCTCCGTTTTGAACTGATGCATGCAATGACCCTCTAGAGTTACATACAAATTACAAGAGAAGAAGTAATTAAGAAAAATGTTATGAATTAACTAAAAAAAATTTTTTTCGATTAACTTACACTTGAACATTAAAAAAAAACTAATATATTTGCACCAGATGTTAGAGGCTTATAGCACAGATATATATTGAAATAGCATCTGTAAAAAAATTCAGGTAAATTAATGTAAAAGTTTTTTAGCCTACTTTTCTTTTTTTTTTAATTCGAAGAATTAAAAAAAAAATAGAAAAGTAGGTATTGACATGCGGCCGATGTCCGTCCGTCTGTCCGTACCCCCCTTCCAAAATCGGTTCTATCCATCCGATCTTAAAAATTCTTTTTTTGTTAGAAAGCTATGACCTCAGCGACCCAACTTTCATACTTTTTGTCCGTCTGTCTGTACGATCGGACGGACATAAATCTACTATTTTTTGGCGATTTTCCCATTGAACTAGCATTGTAATTCAATTTCGAGTCATTTAAATCGCTGAATTTAACTACAAATGCTGCGGACAAGTGAGATACGTCAAAAGTCAAAAAATTCAGCGCATCGAAATGAAAATACATTGAAAATTTCAGAAAAGAAATCGAATTCTAAGTACTTCAAAAAACTGCAAAGTTAAATGCTCATTTGAAAAGCATAGGAAGCCATTTTTATTAGCCTACTTTTCTTTTTTTTTTTTAATTCGAAGAATTAAAAAAAAATGAAAAAGTAGGTATTGACATGCGGTCGATGTCCGTCCGTCCGTCTGTCTGTCTGTCTGTCCGTCTGTCCGTCTGTCCGTACCCCTTCCAAAATCAGTTCTATCTATCCGATCTTAAAAATTCTTTTTTTATTAGAAAGGTATAACCTCAGACACCCAACTTTCATACTTTTTGTCCGTCTGTCTGTGCGATAGGACGGACATAAATCTACTATTTGATGACAAATTTCCCATTGAATTAGCATTGAAATTCAATTTCGAGTCATTTAGATCGCTGAATTTAACTACAAATGCTACGGACAAGTGAGATACGTCAAAAAATTCAGCGCATCGAAATTAGAATACATTGAAAATTTCAGAAAAAAATTCGAATTCGAAGTACTTCAATTATTTAAAAAACTTCAAAATTTAATGCTCATTTAAAAAGCATAGGAAGCCATTTTTAGCCTACTTTTCTTTTTTTTAATTCGAAGAATTAAAAAAAAATGAAAAAGTAGGTATTGACATGCGGTCGATGTCCGTCCGTCCGTCCGTCTGTCTGTCCGTCCGTCTGTCCGTACCCCCCTTCCAAAATCGGTTCTATCCATCCGATCTTAAAAATTCTTTTTTTGTTAGAAAGGTATAACCTCAGACACCCAACTTTCATACTTTTTGTCCGTCTGTCTGTACGATAGGACGGACATAAATCTACTATTTGACGACGAATTTCCCATTGAATTAGCATTGAAATTCAATTTCGAGTCATTTGAATCGCTGAATTTAACTACAAATGCTACGGACAAGTGAGATAAGTCAAAAAATTCAGCGCATCGAAATTAGTATACATTGAAAATTTCAGAAAAGAATTTGAATTCGAAGTACTTCAATTATTTAAAAAACATCAAAATTTAATGCTCATTTAAAAAGCATTAGGAAGCCATTTTCATTAGAATTAAATCACCATTGCCATCGCAACAATTGCTTGAGAAACTTTAATTCTTTTCGACAATAAATTAAAATAAATTTATTTTTGAGACATCGGTCAATTTAAGATGACGTCAAATATATATTTCACTACGAATTGTTTTCATTCTATTTAAAAGCGAGGAATATTACATATTTATTCTTTGAAATGTAAATTTTTGCAAACGATTTACGTTATAATTATTTAATTTTCGAAATAAAATAAATGAAACTAGCCGAATTTAGCAAGTAAATGTTTATTGAGGAGTAGTTTTTTGGTTTTTGTTCAACGAAAAATTAAATAAAAAAATTTTTCAAGATAAGAATTTTGGTAAGTATTTAAGTTACAGGAAAGTAGGCTATTTTAGTTCTTTAAGAACTTCTTGTTATTAGAATTAATTCACCATTGCCATAGCAACAATTGCTTGAGAAACTTTAATTCTTTTAGACAATAAATTAAAATAAATTTATTTTTGAGACATCAAACAATTTAAGATGACGTCAAATATATATTTCTCTACGAGATCTTTCTTTGTATGTTGATATAAATTGTTTTCATTCTATTTAAAAGCGAGGAATATTATATATTTATTCTTTGAAATATAAATTTTTGCAAACGATTTAAGTAATAATTATTTAATTTTCGAAATAAAATACATGAAACTAGCCGAATTTAGCAAGTAAATGTTTATTGAAGAGTAGATTTTTGGTTTTTGTTCTACGAAAAATTAAATATTTATTTCTAACTGCAAATAAAGCTGTGTTTAGTGAAAGATGCTGTGTTTAGTTAGATGTTGTGTTTAGTGAAATTTATTTTAGAATTTAAGGTGGAAAAACGGTTGTTGATGTCACTTACTGTTACGAACTTAGTTTTTTCAAGATAAGAATTTAAGTAAGTATTTAAGTAACAGGAAAGTAGGCTATTTTAGTTCTTTAAGAACTTCTTGTTAGAATTAAATCACCATTGCCATCGCAACAATCGCGCGAGAAACTTTAATTCTTTTAGACAATAAATTGAAATAAATTTATTTTTGCGACATCTATCAATTTGAAATGACGTCAAATATATTAAACTTCGAGTGTCTTTGTATAGTGGTATGCAAAATTTTCATTCTATTATATTTAAAAGCGAGAACTATTACATATTTATTCTTTGAAATATACATTTTTGCAAACGATTTAAGTAATAATTATTTAATTTTCCAAATAAAGTAAATGAAATTAGCCGAATTTATAGCAGGTAAATGTTTAATATAGAATTAATGCTGTGTTTGGCGCCTTTTTACTTGTGGAAGCGGGTTAAGTGACAGATTCTGTTACAAACCTACTTGTTAATTTACATTTCCTATTTTAAGTGAATTTTGAAGTAGTTTTTTGGTTTTTGTTTTGCGAAAAATTTAATATTTATTTATAACTGCTAATAATCATGCGGACGATAAGTAATATTTATTTTATTGGCGATAAAAAAATAATTGATTGAGAAGTTGAAATTATAGTTGGATGCTGTGTTTAGTGAAATTTATTCTAATGTATATAAATTTAATGTAGAAACGGTTGTGGATGTCACTTACTGTAACGAACCTAGTTTTTTCAAGATAAGAATTTTAGTAAGTATTTAAGTAACAGGAAAGTAGGCTATTTTAGTTCTTTTATAACTTCTTGTTTATACTAGAAATGTTGGCGCAATCACCTTTTTTTAGGTGAAAAACACCGTTTAAAATAAATCAATTATATTTAAATAAAAAAATTGCCTAAAAAGCATTGTTCATTATATTTGAAATCACTATGCTAAATTTGGAAAAGATTATTGTAATAGTAAAAATTTTAGAATTTTGGGTATTCGCCTACCTTAAGTCATATTTCTTCTCCTATATTGCATATTTTTGCCGATGATTTTTGCTTCTTCTTATAAATGTAGCTCTAACAGGTCTCGATAATCATTCTATTGAAATCGGTTCGAAAATTTAATGGTTGTTTGATAGCTTTAACTTATTTAGTAGTTTTAGCATTATTGAAAAAAAAACTTTCATTTTGCAGCAAATATTATTTCATATAAATTCTTAATGCACTTTTTATTACTAGTTTCTTATGGGCTGGGGAGCACAGTCGGTTAGGTACTCCACTAGCTTGCGAAAGGTCTCCGGGTGGCGTTCGGGAATCTCCAAAATAACTGCCACCCTATAAACGGCCCCGTGCAGCCAAAAATGTCCAACGAGTAATACCCCGTGTAAGGGGTGCACGTTAAATATAATTCAAAATTGTAACTGTGCGAACGACGTCGCCTTTAACGGTTGCGTTGGGTGCCTATTCAGGTGTCTGCTCGTCACTTGACTGTGGTTCTAAAATACGACGCCCGTCACTAATAACCCTCGTGTAGCTCTAGTGAGATGATAATTCAAACAACCTAACTAGTTTACCTGACTACAAAATAAAAAAACCATTAAATAAATTTCATCAGCAAACTTTTAGTCCCTGAGTGAAATTAAAGCATACTTACAGACTTTTTCATTAAAACATATCCAACAAAAAATATATAAAATACAAACTGAACTAGAGTACGCGAAACGCTATTAGAATTCAGCTGCATTTCAGTTAAAAAAATTCGAAATTTGGTAGGCTCACCTAGCAGATTTGAAAGTAAACGCTAGCTCTCATGAAATGTTAAGTAGCCTCGTTTGTGAAGATCACGTATCTGTTTACATTAGCAAGATGTTTAGGGATAAACTTTTCGTCGTAGGTTTTAAAGTGGTAATTTTGAGACATTTTATCTTGAGGAATAAACTGCACTATCGAATTCTCAAACATTTCTATACATTGCTACTTCAAAGTGTTTGTTACTTTGTTAGAATATTTTACTTTTTTACATGATTTTGTACTAATGCATTCTGTTTGTTGACTTTGTGGATTTTCAAGTGCAGACGATAATTTAGCTTTCAATTACGAATGTAGATTGCAACTCCGGAACCTGGCAACTGTGAAATTGTTAGAATTTTCAATGTCTAAGAAAAGTTACGTTTCCGCTCGACGAAATTTAAATTGCTATTTAAAATAACTTCATAATAACGGAAACAAGTGTATGCTTAAGAATATATGCTAATGATGCTTTTAAATGATGTTAGGTAAAACTGGTTTGAATAAAAAATATTTTGTGCAGAATTAAAAAGAAAAAATTTAAATTAAAAGACCAAATAAAACAATTTATTCACACTTAACCTTTTGCATTCCTTAAGCAATATCTTTGTACAAAATAAATCAGAGCCCAAAAATTCTTCACGTTTCCTTTTCCAAAAAAATACTTTTTTCGAGGTGCGCATAACAAAAGAGAGCCAAAGATATTAAATTCTGTTCTTTTTCAATTTATGGAATTCCTGAAATATATTGTGCCTCAAAATAGATTCTTCCAGGAGAAGCATAATTCAGGAATAAATTGAGGCAGAGTTTCGAATAAAGCTACGCTGGTTAGAATAAGCCAAAGATGATTGGCGATAAAAAAAAGTGAGGCCGTCAAAAAGTCGCCAAATCGATGTTTTTCGAAAAAAAAAAATCCACAGCATTCTTCCACAGAGAATATTTCAGTAAAATTTGTTTCATTTTATTCTTTAAGAAAAAACTAAAATATTAAATAGATTGCAATTGTAGACTAGAACGGTATCAGAATGTTAGCAAGTTTTAACACTTTCCGTCAAATGTTCATCACGTTAGTAAAGAAATAATTTGCAATATAAAATTTATTAGTCACCTTAATTTCAAGACTGTATTTACACAACTTTAGGACCACAGGGCACAGAAGCTCTTTGTAGCGTCTCGCTATCCATCAGATTCGGATTGCCAGTTTTTCCGAAAAAAAAAGGTACAAAAATACCACTGCCTATTATGCATTTCAGGATCCGAACGGGTTTCTTTCCTCTCTTTCGGGACAGCCGACAATTCAAACCGGACAGATAGTGTTACGTCATACGTAGATACTTTTCTGGCCTTTTTAGTTGAATCGCATAAAAGCTTAGTGTCACGCACAATATTGGACAAATCATTCGCCAAATAGCATCAAATCATTTGCCAAATAGCATCAAATCATTTGCCAAATAGCTCTAAATTATTCGCCAAGTGCTTGTTTGGGCCTACTTCTGAAGCGATTAACGGCTTCTCTTGGGAAACTGGTTTTTGCATTGCTTATGACAAGGCAGCAGTTCCGCAAAATTCTCACCTCTACGATATGGGAAAAGTATTAAACTTTCCTCTATCGCGTTTATAAGGGCACTTCATGTGAAGTTTTCATTGAAATTCTGCACTACGATCCGCTAATGGAGGACGATAATTTTGAAACTTTATTCATGGCAGAGACGATAATTTTCTTCTGAAAAGGTTCCGAACTTTTAATATTTGGACGAGGTTAGGCATTAGAAGAGGAAAAATCGTTAATCTATTTGCGAAGTGAGCTATCGGTAAGCATTAAATTATATTTCCCGCTCCTTAAATGCTTAACTTAAAATGGTTTTAAAAATCCTGATGCGAAGATTAGTCTGTTAGTGAAAATTTTGCAGTTTTAAATATTTATAGGGAGCGCTCATTTATAGTTTCCCAAAATAATTAACTTAGTTTTTTCTTTTAAGATTGCTAATTATTGTTATTACTGTTTGTATTATATAAATTAAAATATATTTTAATGTACCAACAGTAATTATCAAAGAAATAAAATAACAGTTTAACGTTTTTCATGACTCCTCTCTGTGTAATCACATTTAATATTGCACGATTTCCTTTTTTGCACAAAAGATATTCTTAGAAATAACACTTTATAGAATTTTTCGAATATTTTTAACTGAAAATTTTTTAATTTTTCAAACACAATTTTTTTCGACAAAATTTAAACTAAAAGTGATTGATCACACAATTGTTTACACCACTTACGCTAGAGTTAAAATTTATCAAAGAATATGTGATTTTCACACAAAGCTAATCAAGACACACTAATTGCGAATTTGAGTTATGACGCATTGAGTTTTATGACGCAAAGAAGAAATAAATTTTAAATACCAATTATTTGTTAAACTTACCGCCTCAGAAACATTCAAATTTTTTCAAAGATAAATAACCAAAAACTAACATTTAAACTTTTGACCACTTAACACAAATATCTCAAGGAAGCCAACTTTATTTGTTAACACAATCTTCATTATTCACACGTCCACGAAAGATATCAGTTCAATAGCTAAATATAAGAAGGGGCCAAAATCCTTTGGAAAACTTCCCCCTACACTTACACTTTGCAACATTTTAGTAATAGAAGAAGCGTATAAGGAAATCTTTCTGTGGACTTGAACTCTTTTTACGTTGAGCCATTCAGTTACCCTAAACAATTACATGAGTACAAAAAGGGGCCAAAAACATAGGAGAGTTTCCAAC
This sequence comes from Hylyphantes graminicola, assembly GCA_023701765.1. NCBI lineage: Eukaryota > Metazoa > Arthropoda > Arachnida > Araneae > Linyphiidae > Hylyphantes > Hylyphantes graminicola. The sequence continues at coordinate 43,030,659 of CM043116.1, read as the reverse complement.
TAAACTTACATTTTACAACATTACAGTGATAAGAAGCGTATAAGGAAATCTTTCTGAGTATCTTAACCCTTTTTACATTCAGTTACCCTGAACAATCCCATAAAAAGGCATCAGGTGCATGTTATCCATCCTGGCCTATATATTCCAGCAAAGAGTGTGAGACACGGTCTAACAGAAACACCTGCTCACCTTACTAAATCTGTTTTCCAAAAGCCCTCTGGCCAGTGTAGTATTGGCAATGGTGAGAAATGAAGTTGTTACGGATTCTGGGACTATGCAAAGCTGCCCTTTGTGTAAGCTCCTATATATGTTAATTGTTAGTTTTAACTTAGATATAACTTTTATAAAGATCAATGTAGGGTATATCATATAATGACTTTTTCTGTTATTCTGCATTTTTCTCAGTCATCAGTACAAGGTCCAATTTGTATTTAAACAAAAATGAGGTTTGGAGGTAAAATATATTGATAAAACATTTTTGTATCTTAATTCATATTCTTCTTTAAATAAAAATTAAAGTGATTTTTTTAAAAAAATATCTATGTCAAATATTCAAAATTGACTTTGGTACGTTTACCTAAAATAACAAATTTCTTCGCTCTAATATGTTATACAGAAATGTGAGAAAACAATTACCAAATTTCCTAAAATAAACATTTTTCAATTATTCTTAAGAAAGCAAAGTGTGCTCTTCAAAAGCACACTCCCTAACCCAAAAATTCAATTTCATACTAAACAACTTCTAAAGTTTTCGAAATTAAAGTGAACCAGCTCATTGGCCAAATTAACCATAAATTAACCGGATTATTTTAAACACCCGGGAAGCCTGAAATTCGAAAAGTTAATTACAATATTTCCGTCATCTTCAGTACTCGAAAGGAAACCCTACCTCGAGTTTAGACCATTAGCGAAATATAGCGCAGGCATTTATTATTAACGCGAAAAGCAGACATTAGTTATTCTTGTGTCTGTTCTCAAGAAAAGAACTGTTATTTTTTGCTGGAACTTAAATACGAACTGGCGTTTCGTAACATTCCTTATGGATCTTTTAACCATTTCACTTCCAATGATTCCATTTGGAATCGTCATCTTGCGATTTTTTGCTTGGTAAATTCAACTCACACTTATTTCAAGTAAATTTTATATAATTCTCTATACATTTTTCTATTAAGTTATATTTTGCTTTTTTATTGTTAAATGGAAGAATCATGTCTTTTGAAGAATTAAAAAAATGTTTGTTTTAGTTAGATAAAAACATGAAAAACATGGTAAAACAAAATTAATTCTGAAACAATTTTATTAAATAAATTGGCATTAAATTCTTCATGCTTGCAATTAAAAATGTTAAAATATTGAATTTTAACTATTTTTAACAAATAAAGTCACTAAAAAATTGCTGTTAAAACTTTTCAAAATTATGATTCCAAAATTGTTTTCCTTAAATTTTAGTTAAAACATTAAGACTTTTTCCCCCTTTTTCCCCATGTCTTTTACCATTTCATTCTGAATGCATAATGAGTCCATTTATGAAATTTTAGAGTTTTAGAATAAAAAAAAATGGGACCGAAAGGCTTGCTTTTTACACGTACGAGTTTTTCAAAGGATATTATATTCTTGTAGCTTAAATAGTTTGTTTATTCATCAGATATATGCTATATGAACCGTTATAAGTTTTAAAAAATATCACTGCAGTAGTTACAACTGTAAAATCATATCACTGCAGAAAATTCTCAAAAAATAATGAAATAAAATTACAATATTTCTAACAAAGTATTTAAAAAAAATTTCATCGATAACAAATTAAAGAACAGGTAAAAAATAGATAGACAAACGGTTAATTTTTCTGACTTCCCTTAGAATCGTCCCTGAAACGCATCCAATTCCGGGTTTCCCCCCGAATCGCTTTAATCTCGGGAAATCATAAATTAACCCTGAGGACGAAAAGATGGCCGAGTTATGAAGGAGGGCGGGTTTACGCGGGGCTGAGTTTTAAGTGGATTTGCGATCCTTTTCCCCTTGCGTGGAGTCACTTGACTGTTGCAGTTTGACAAAGTTGGAACTTTTAATTAAAATATCTTGCTGGGAAACACACACCGATTTCAAGTTTATAGGTCAAGAATGTAGGTAGAATATATACGTGTTGGGGCTGTAAGGAGCCTAGTGGTCACGATCTCGGACTCGAGATCGGAAGGTTGAGAGTTCGAGACCCGGTGCCACTGAAGACTTACCGAGTATATGCGGAGTACGTGCTCGTAAAATCTGTTGGGTCCGAAAGTCCTGTGGTCGGTCATTGCGCAGTTCACCATGGGTACAGGTTCCTGGAGAACATTTCCCTCCCCTTCAGGGACATGTCTAAATTGTGGAGGTGGCGACAGATGGCAACATCTGTCATATGTGTTTGTGTGTGTCTTGTGTTGTCCTACTTGACGATGGTTTATAAGCGGGTCCTTGCACACAGGCCTGAAAATATATGTCAACCAATCCAATCCATATACGTGTTTACCTTCAAAAAAGTTTTAGTTTTTGATTATGACTATTTACTTTCTGTGGTTGACTGTAGAAGAGAAGATGGTACGCGAAAATCCGGTTAAACCAGAAAATGAAATTTGTTAAGGTTTGGATTACATTTAAATGCCCTTTAACATTGACGATATTTGCCTTATATATAAATTCACTGCTAAATTAATACGTTTTTTTATTCAATGTACTCAAGCATTATAAGTTAGACATTCAAAAATCTTGAACTTTTTTATTGAAGCCTATAAAGCCTTTCAATTTTTCTTATAACTTGAAATTTCTAAAAGTAACCATGACTTTTATATTAAGTAACTGTAACTTAGTAACTTTTTTAATTAAGTAACTGTTACAAAGTTACTTTTAAAAGTAACTTTCTAATCCCTGGATTAAGCACCATCTATCTTGGGGAGAATGGAGAATATCTACTCCTCACTATTCATTCCTCCTAGGTACTTCCTGACATATATATTTACCAAACCTATTTTTGACAAAAAAGCGCATTAACCAAACTATGTGAAGCTACAGCTTTGGGATGGGATAGTTAACATATATATTCCGGCTTGTGTGCTTGATCAGAGATCCGCTTATAAGCCTTCGTCAAGTAAGACAGACACAGAAATAATTTTTACTGTCCCATAGAAAGGAAAGTACACGCAGGGCGAAGACGGGAATCGAACCCGCACCCGTTACAGCACACAGACTGCTAGTGTAATGGTCCAAACCACTCGGTCATTCGGGCCCCCAAGCTACAGCTTTGTCAGACTATTTTAGAGACTTGGAACAAAAGGTGTTTACACTTGGGTCTAGCGGAATGTTTGTTCTCGGGAAAGATTTAAGGGGAGAAATTCGAGTCTTCTTGAGCTAGGGAAAAAGTAAGGAAGGATTGGTAGACAATCAATAGGGAAGGGCTCCGAGTGCAAATAGTTAGAAGAAAGTTTTTTCTTATAGTGTAAGTGTTGGCTTCCTAAGCTCAAAAGAAGTCTTTAATTTTGTTTTAGTTTTTTATAATGGTGGTATAAACAATAATGATTGCAGTATTTAGTTTGAAGCAGTGAATAAATTAAAAAAAAAATCGAATCTACAAAAATGCTACTTTCCGCAAAAAAATGATCTAATTGTATTGCTGATTGTGAGCACTTTCGTATTTGTTACCCAATATAAGTTTTTGTGTACATTATCTTGTTAACAGCTTACGTAATTATTGTTTGGTTATTATATATACCTAAAATAATTTCATTAAGAGAATTATATAAAAGTATGACTCAAGAGCAATTAGTATAGTATTGTTGTAATTGATACCCAATATAAGTTTTTGCATGCATTGTTTTGTTAACAGCGTATCTAATTATTGTTTGGTTATAATATCCCTAAAAAAATTCATTAACAGAATTATAAACAAGTATAACTCAAGAGCAATTAGTATCGTATTGTTTTCTTTGTTAGCAAACTAATCGGGTAAAAAGTTTCCTTTTGGGGACTAAATAATCCAGCTCTTTAATATTTTAGGTGTAAATTTGACTGTAACATAGCTTAACGATAGTGATAAGAGTTTTTATTATTTTTATTTTAGTATTACACTTTAAAACTTATGCACTTATCTGTCTCAATAGAGCATTTAGAAACTCACATTTGTTCTCAATGCATTTAAATGATGTAATTATTGTGAAAAGTATTTCGATTTTAACTTGTTTTATGAATTTTAAGTAATATTATAGAAGAATGTTGTACTGTTCATTTTTAATGATTGAAACTTTTATATTTAGTATGAAATACAATTGTTCTGAAATTTCAATTAAACTATAAAAATACTGCTACAAACTATAAAGCAAACTAACATAATAACATCATAAACAAACGTTTACCACTTACCTCAACGAGACCTTGAAGAATTCTTACAATAATCACTAAGGTCACACTTAATTGAGCAGATTTTGGAATCAGCAGGTTCAAGAAAGCCGAAACTGCTATAGCTGTTCCAAACACTCTAGAAATTTAAAAAAATACACATTTTCAAACATATTAAACACTTGACATACTAAAGGGAAGAAAACTATTATTTGACGATTCAGTAATCCCTAGACCCCACGTTCAGTCAATGTCTGAGACAAAGTCAAAATAAGGCTAATTAGAGTATCAGAATATTTAACAATTTACACTCTTAAAACACAAGAGGGAAATCAACTCCAGTTGGAGAAGTGCATTTTCGACACTGGAAAGGATTGACTATTAACTCAGACTGAGTTAAAATCACTCGTTTGGAGTGATCATGTCAGAGGCTTAACACACAAAGAATCCGCTCCTTCCGGGTAAGTGCATTTTTCAGACTGGAGGAGTGAAATTAACTCAGACTGAGTTAAATTCATTCGTTTTAAGAGTGTATTTAACACGTTCACGTCAGTGTGACCCACCGGTGGGTCACACCGACAGCGTGCACCCGGCAGCGGGCATCACAGTTGAGTTACTTGTCTTCAGAAAAAAAGTCGTTCAAGAATAAATTTATTTTATTTTTTCTCAACATTATGTATAAAATTATTGCGTATTATAAACATTAACATTCAATATTTAAAATTTAATCGCATTAAGCTCTTTTGAACTCACAAAGTGTTGTTCCCGCCCGACGAAGCGTAACGACGTATAAGACAGTCCCGTCTCACGCGGAAAAACGTAGATATTTGCCCCGGCGTGAACGTGTTAAATGTCTTCAGCACTTATCATAATATAAACACAAATTTAGAGGACCCTAAAATTTGGGGACCCTAGAAAACTGGGCTTAAAGTGCCTCATAATGTATACTAAGTCCTGCATATAGTGCTAATAAGAAGCCTCAAGTAGTGTATTTACCTGTTAGCGGGATACTTCGTGGCCAGGAATCCACCCGGTATTTGCGTTACGAGGTATCCCCAGAAGAAAGATGAATCTATTAAACCAATGGTGTTATACGACCAATCAAATTCAGGAGGCTGAAATGATTAAAAGATTTTTTGAACATGTTACATACAAATTAAATTATTTATTGCATATCATTAAACATATTTATTACGTATAAATAATTTTTTTCGCTGAATATATGCGTAGGGTATTTCGATATGGGTTTAAATAGGAAGTATATGAACAAATTTCGTGCGATTTGTGCCAAAAAAAAGGCATAATAACTATTAAATGATACTAGATCAGTCACTTTGAGCACCCAAAATTAACCCTATGAAGGAGACAGACGCATAAACCATCACCTGATTTTGATGTTTCCCAGCAACACGCATAATTTTTTGAAATTAAAAAAAAATCAAATTTAAAAATTTTAAAATGATTAATTTATAATTATCTGCACAGAAATGTTAAAAAAAAATCAAAATTTTAGTTCAAAATAAAAATTTTTAAGTCCTGCAGAGGAAACCAGTTTACACCTACGTAAATTCGCTTAACCTTCAGAGGGTTAAAAAAGAACGCATGCGAGAAAGGATTCCATTTAATTTTACACATTTTTTGAGTCACAAAAACAAAATTGTCAACTATCACATGGTTTTATTTGCACTTTGTACAGAAACTGATCACACTTTCTACTAGTCGTTCTCACTGAACTGAGCTGAAACTATGGAAGGAGTATCGAAGCGCTCGCCAATAAGGTCGCTGAAGCCCGGTAACCCTGAAGAGCAACCCATCTTTTGCCGCCAACCCTATACTTTACCTGTTAAAATAGGCATTTAAACCAACTTTTTCAATAACTTTTTTAAACAGAAAATTGATATGCTATTGATTATTTTAGGAGGTTCTTTATATAATGAAGTTTCTGAAACATGTACTTAAAAAAAGAAAAAACAGAATTTCAGGAACAATCTTTAAAACTAAAATTCATTGGAGTACTATTCTTGGCGAACTGCTGATAACATCCAATGCAAACTGTCAAGTCAAGTGTCAATTGTGATTAGCGAATTCATGACAAATGTAGCACATATTCTCCCTAAAGCTGTGACCCAAAAATAGACTTCACCAGATTTTAATGGGGTGCTTCTTCCAAAGTTTAAGTTCAGTTCAGGGGTCGCCCTCCGCAGCCTACCTTGCCGTCCTTCCGCTCGACCATCTTGACGACGGCGTTGCTGAGGTTGCACCTGATGCCGAAGCTGATGACGAACCCGAGCGAGGACATGAGGGCAATGGTGTAGCGCTTCGTGAGCGACCTGCAGCACGGGCACTCCGGCTCCATGAAGGCGCGCGAGGGCTTCTTGCGCTGCAGGTGCTCGTAGTAGTCGGCCCCGCCGAGCTCGTCCTGCTCGGCGAAACCCTTCTCGTCGTCCTCCTTGCCCCGGAGCTTGCTGGAAAAGTAAGGGGGGGATTAGGTAGAGAGTAAATTTTTTATAATTGCGTGAAAAAATCCAACTTTTACATTATTATTTCAATATCAGACGCGTGCAGAAAGTTAGACCCTTCGAAACAGTGAAAAACTACTTTTTTTTCACCCAAAAGCAGTGAAAAAAAGTATTTTTTTTCACACTTTTCATAAGATGCCAACATTTCAAGTTAAATTTCTATTTCATAATACTCATAAAATTCAGAGATTTATCGATCTGTTTTTATTTATAGATATTAATGCACGTGAAATATTTTTGGACCAATGATATTTTTTTCACACAATAATAAAAAATAGAGTATGCATTGCTTGTGAAAAGTAAACCTTTTAAAACACGTGTTGCATATATAACTATTATTGTATTGGGCTTCGGCTGTTTATAATGGTTGGCAAATTAAACATACCTCTTACAAGGAAACATTACAAAAAAAAGAACTATAAATAAACACTTAAATACATAAAATTAAACACAGGAAAGTAAACTAATTTCATCGAAGCTGAATATATAATGTCAGCAAGGGGGAATTGTTCACACACATAACGATTATATGATTTGAGGCGATACAATTAACGCGAACCAATTTTATTAATACGGTTGTCCCCATACAACATATCGTAATTTTTTAGCACAGTTTGCCCCAGCATAATGTTGGAGGTGAATAATAAATTGTCTAAAAAATCTATATCTATTAATGATTTTATTTTCTGAATTCTGAGTAGCCTATAATAGGGTTTTAATAAATCTCGAATACCAGGAATACATTTTTTTGGTAGAATTTTTCACCCATGTTTTTCTGCATTATGCAGTATCATATTTTATATATTTTTTGCAGTATTCAGTTCGTCTGGTTTAAATAAGTATATTAAGTACCAAATTAAGGCCCAGTGGCTTAGTGGTAGTGCTTCGCATTGCCACGCCACAGGTCCGGGGATCGAATCCCGGATTGGACGAGGTTGACCCATCCTTTCATCTCTTGAGTGGGTCGATAAATTGGGTACCAAGGATGCTTGTTAACTAAACACTGGGGGTTCCGGGTGAGGCTGACCACCTTACCGGGACATATGCCTAGCACCTCAGAGCCCTCGGTCACGAAAGCTGAAATAGGCACGGCAGGCCTTGGCTCAGTAATGGGCTGTTGCGCCGGGGAGGTTGTTTTATTTTTAAGTTCCAAACTAACCTTTCTAATTATTTTAAGAGCCCTAATAAATAACGAGATGTATTTTTAACAATGTAATGGTGTCTACACTTCACTAACTATACTCATTACCTAAATACTTATTTAAATAGTGATATGAAATGTTTCTTTAAATAAAATATATATGATAGTTTAAAATATTTATTCTTAACGTTATAGTTAAAATTAGTTCGAAAACTTGGAAATCCCTAAGGAATATATTCTACTATACACATTTGTGTCTCTTAATGACTTCCTATGGGCGCAATGCTTTGAATTTTTTTTCGTATATTATTTCTTCAACATTAAACAATTCTTGAGCTGTTTTTGATTGTCACCTGGAGCATTATATAACGAGAAAATTTAATTACAAAGCAATCATTGTGTTTTTTATTCACCGATCCTCAAACATTTTTAAGTGCTTCTAAAATTTGTGTGTTTGTAACTTTAAGTTTAGCTCGAGTTTATTTATTACTATTTAGATAAAAAAAGTAGTGAAGACATTCTGTTTTAACAAAATTATTTTGTTTACAAAACTATTGAAGTCATCATTAAACAAAATATATTTTAAAAAAATTGTAATTAATTTAAGTATTGTTAAATATAATACTTTTTATTTTGCATAAAAGTTGAAAAAGTGCTTCAACAAATAATTTCCCCCCTTATTCAACGTGGGGGTAAAAATGGAAACTTAACCGCCATCTGGCCCTAATTTCGTTGGATAGTTGAATATCCGTCAATAGAGAATATGCATCGCACTGTAAAATAATTCTGCAACATAAAAAAAGCTTATGTAAAAAACTTTTCCTAGAAAATTTCCAGTAAGTACTAATAAAATAGTGCTGTAAAAATAATATTGTTTTTGTTTTTGTTGTGCATGTATGTCTAGTAGATTATTAGAACATTTTACTTATACCACATAAGTTGTTTTTGTAACTTTACAGGTCCATTTAATGTATTCCTCATAAACATACTACAAAAAATGTCCCGTTAAATTTACAGTTTCAAAGGAGCGAACGATTATTCTTTCGTTAAATAATTTTTACTCATCCTTAAAATATTTTTTCCCTTTAAACTACAAACATTGGTAAGTTACTTATTTTCTATCAAAAAATAAATTCTAAAATTGCTTTTAATTTACTAATGCGTAAGATTACTTAAAGTGTATGCCTTCCTTTAAATGCCGATTTCTTTTATAATTTAAATATACTAAATTGCATCTTTTTTTCGATTGACGAATCTATTGACGATATTGGTAAACGAATCGCCCAATAAGATAAACTGTAGCGTTTTTTGGATTTAAATTGTCGAGTAAGTAGAGGTATGCACTGTAAAAAATTTGGCCCAGGATTGCACACGAATCCTGGAACTTTTTAGATGCCACCAGTATTTGGATCATGGATTCACCACTTACATTATGTATCAAAGCTATGGTTTGACCGCAATATTGGTTATTTCACGCTCCAAATAGTGGTGGCAGCTAGAAAGTTCCATAATTCTGGTGCAATCTTGCGCACATTTTTTTTAACAATGTAGAACTATTGTTTACCGCTAAATTTAGACACTTATGAACTCATTAATTTTAGACTTCGTGCCAGAGATCTTTGCTACGGTCTAAGAGATAATTCGGGTTACTAAAATTAAAAAAACTTGAAATTACATATTTTTAATCTCTTTTGCTTATCCTTAAATGTAGCCTCCTATCTCGGAAACAAAATGCTGCGGATTTGATATACCAAATTAGATTTAAAATCTCACGGGATATATTCCATCCAGCTTAGAATATTTCTAGCAGCTCCCATGGAATTTCTTGTTGTCATAGAAACGAGATATGCTTCACATTTCGTTGAAATCTACCCTTAGAACAATCTGCATTTATTCTGAGGCTACGGATAGGGTTTGTCATTCTATTCCACTTCTGCGATGTTCGCTGATGGGTTTAGTTTAGAATAGTTTTCAAAAGTTCTCGAATTCTCGATTTCCTGTTGAAAGGTATGGTGTATCTATATAATGGGGTGCAAATTAAGTGGTAGTTTATGTATGGAAATTTGGATAGATATAAGTGTGATTGTTGGGGAAATTTATAGTTATTTTTTAGACTTAGGATGATATTATTTAAAACAATATAATAATTTATAATAACTAGGGGTTGTGTACTAACACACACTTATCAATTGCCATAAAAAAGAAATACACAATTAAAGATAAGTATGTACCATTAAGAGAATTTCAATATCTTTAAACAAAAAAAAATAATATATCTCAGCTACCCTTTGAGGATGCACGAATTTCTCGAAAATCTTACTGTGACGTAAAAATGGTTCTACGAACTCGCGAAATTCGAAGTCAATATCTCTTTTAATTCGAGCTGTAGAGTGGCTTCGGACACACAGACCAATGTGCAAAAGCCACTCCGTCGTAGTCAGCACCCTCCAAAACGTGTAGAGAGCATAAAATGTCCATTTCAGATTGTCGACCACATTACAATACTTTCATGCTCTTATATTTAAAATTTCATATAAGGCAACGGAAAATAAACTTAATATAATAAGTTATAAGCGTCTCGTTACCGCAATGTATTAATAACTTTTTTTAGTCATTTGTTGTTTCAATTATTAACTACAATTAATTGACTAATACTAATATTTTTTACCCCTCAAAAATACCATGAAGTCTAAATTAAACAAAGAGTAAATTTAAAAAGTGTGGTGTTATTAAACGTAGTGAACTTTATAACTGAAATAAGGCTTGTGTTAAAATGAATAAATAAAGTATCATTCAATTGCTTTCAATACTTCAATTGAATAGAAATTGAAACCCAAGAAAGTACTATGACAATTTTTAATTTCAAAAGTACTAAGTTGTTTCATTCAAACTCTTCTATGTTCGGATATTATTTTGTTTAGTAAATAAAACAAAAACTAGTTCGTGTATTTATAAGTTGAAGAGAAATCAAATTTTAAAAATCTCTAAGGCCTTTTTGGAATTCTGAAAACGTTTACCATTACTTTGTATAGAAAACATTTTGAATAGGCAGGGAATTATTTTTGGTCTTTTCTTTAAAAAAGAAGAAAACAAAATCACGATTTGAAAACTAATATAAAGAAATGGAAGAAAATTGTTTAATAAGGTTCAAATTAAATCCGACTGATAATGTAAGAAATTATATTTTTTTTTCGTCGTTTTATTGACGTTGGTGTTTTTAAGTGAATGAAACTTTTTCAAAATATTTTTAAAAAAATTGTGAAAGCTTAATTGATACATCATTTCGAGAAATTTGAAGCAAGTATAAAAATTTCTTACTAAATTAGAAAAGATAATTTGTTATATTTATTATTTCCATTTTGAATGTTCAAAAGGTTGATATTCATACACAAAAGTTTGGGAAAGGAATAATTACAAGCCGTAAACTGTTTTTTTTATTGAATTAGTAGAAAATATTTTAATGATAATCTAATAGATAAATACAAATCTATCAATTCATAACTTTAAGTTAATTCATTCAAATTTCAATTTTTTTTCTTTACATAAAGCATGTGTTCGATTGAAGAAAATTTTAATTATCTTTAATAACGATCATAATATGCTGTATATATTTTCAAGATGCATCAGAGTAGATCGTCTAGTACTTTGTTATAAAACTTTTTTAAAACTTTTATGTAAAATAATTTCACATTTTTAGAAAATTTTGTAATTTAGGCGATGCTATAATATTTTTTTAAGTGTCTGTGACATCGCTAAGCTTGAGTACTGAACGATTTGCTAAATTACGATGTAGTAAAAAGAATTTTGAATTTCATTTTACAGTTAACGGGTTTGCAAGCATGTCTTATATAAATAAGGAGAAACTGATATTTGCATTTAATAAGTTTTATTTATTGCATTAAACTTGTTTGAAGATTTGCTTGCTTGACGAAAGTAATTTTAAAGATATTTTACTAAAAACTTAAAAGGACGTTTTTGTGATTGTTTGTAATAAAAAAATTTCATCATTTAATAAATAGTCCGGTACTGTTTTAGCCGGTTTTGTTTCTGAAATGTTAATGATTGGTTATACCTAGTGTAATACATTGGTAGTACGCATTTTACGAAAACACGTATTATATAAAAATCTGCGCGTCAATCAAAGAAGCACTTTTGTTTGAACACTTTTTGAGTTAAAAATTTAACAAATTTTTTTCAAAGTTATTGAATTTCTAAAATTTATATATAATTAATCATGACTAAATCAAGAAAAATAAAAAAAAATAATTCAATAATTAATTTAGGGTTTTCACAAGTGAAGGCTATACCGCTTGGTATCATAATTTATAATTTTGGGACTGAAAAACAGAAACGCTTTATAACATGCCAAAAACAGCATCACATTCGACCCACCCAAAACAAAAACATCTCAAAATAATTCACACACTGGTTCAATTTCAATAGACGTGCCTTAACCATTTCATTTATCAATAAATCAGGCCGGATTCCATTTTATACTGACAAAGGAAAATAACAAAAAATCTATTTTGTAGCTGGTCACGCAACTATTTCATCAAACACTGGAATTCCCCACTTCCAGACATATAGAACGGCAGATGTCCAATATTATACCATGGGACATTGAGCCCATTTTCTACCTATGTGCATATTGCAGTTCTCTGGGTTTTTTCCAATCTAGCGATCGTCTGTTTTCGTTTTCGGTACATTTGGTTCTCTCGTTCTCACTTATTTCTTTTCACGTTCTTTTCCCGAGTTGATCCTAGACCCCAGCAAAAATAAACGCTGTGTGTGGATCTTTGGATTGTGACGGATTTAAATCAGCGGTTTGTTTTTTTTTACTTCAGTTGGGATTGTTGATTGTGAAAGGTGTGACTTGCGAAAGTAATATTGGGTGACGTGAGTGAATAGTTAATAGTTTTAGTTTGGATTTTATTTAAAGAAAAACATTCCGGCAGAGGCTAGAACTTTTTATTAAAAGAAAACGAGGAGGAACTATAGTTGTATAATCACTTGATAGTTTGATTCATTTTTTGAATAACACAGTTAACTAAAATAAGACGATTGTTAATTTTTTTTATTTGAGTTTAGGGGAGACCGGGGTTAGTTGGCGCAGTTTTCACTTCAAAATTTTTCTAATTTTTTAGTTTGAAGATATTTGAAATGTAAAAAGTTGGTAATGTAGGTAAACATTTAGGCTACAAATCACACATACAATTGAATAAATATATTGTTGCCACTTTTTGTGAAAAATGTTTTTCCTTGTCCAGTCAAACTATGCCAACCTACCCCGGTATCGGGGTTAGTTGGCATAGGTAGTGGGGTAAGTTGGCATAAGTGAGGCAAGCGTTTTTACTCGTCTTTATGTAAGGTGTAATTTAAATGAATGTTAATCAGCTTAAAATTTAACATTCCATATCTCCTGGGCGGTAAATGAATGTTGGTTTATTACTGATTATAAGAGGTTGAAAAATCTTTGAACATTATGTGGGTTGAAACTGGACGTTCGAGCCAAACTCGTTGCCGCGGGGGTACGTAATGAAAGTTGTGGGTGACGTTTTAGGAAAAAAGAAAACCAGTCAACACCTGCTGATTCTTTTGAGTCCCAACTACTAGGATGTGCAGTGCCATTAGCAACTGCATATTGATATGCCAACTTTCTTGCCTCTTTTGGGCTCAGGCCGAAATATATGTCACTTGCCTTCACAAGGTATTCACTCAAAGCAAATTCTTGTTCAGGAGTGAACACCTGCCGCACTATCCCATATCTTCCAATACCCTGTGGTACCCTTTAGGCAGAGATAATTCATTTTCAATTTTGCGATCTTACAATACCATGCGAGACTTCTAACAGAGATCTTAAATTCATCCGCTACTTTTCTCAAACTTTTTTTTTCAAGTAAGTGTGCCTCAACAGCTCTCTTTCGATGATCTGCTGCCTTTGTAGCCCTCTCAGTTTTTCGTTTATAAGTACTCATAATCTGAACAAAAAATATTTACATTATCATAGATAGGTAAGGCAAAAAAAGTGAACTTACAGTTTTCGCTTATTACATAATAATAACTAGATAACCGTTTGCTTGAAATCGAGCTGAAATTTGTATAGTCTTAAATTATGCCATTTTTTTAAAACTCTGAGTATTTCAAATCTACGTAAAAGTATCTAATGTAAAAGTTAATATCTGTCCAGTCGTTATTGAGTTATGACTGCGAAAAGAAAACGCCTTCCGCATTTATATATGTATAGATAAAAATAATAATAATTTATTATTATAAAGTGGCCTATACCTAACTAAAATTAGGTCGCTATAAATGTTGGCATACTTATGTCAACTTACCCGTTGTTGCGGGGTTAGTTGGCATATCCAGCCAGCTTATGTCAACTAGCCCCCGAGTCCCTATGCCAACTAACCCCAATAGAGCAAGTAAAATAAACATGGCGACCAAAACTTTTGTTTATCAACTACACCAGAAATGGACTTATAACCTCGTAGCTAAATGCCCAAAGATACTAAAAACTTGTGAATGTTATTCCTGAATGACTATACTACTGTAAAAAACGACAAATACTGAATAATCAAAATTTTACTTTCTGATATGAAAATCATGTTTTCCATCCTTCCTCTAAAGGCAATGGCTGGATCCAACTGGCGTTCTCATGCAAGTTGGACGTTTAAATGACGATCATGTGACAGGCTCAGTAGCGCTCTTAATAAACAGTGTATTTTTTTAAAGGCACAATGCCAACTAACCCCTTATGCCAACTAACCCCGGTCTCCCCTACCGTTTTTTAATTTGAAGGAAACATATATATCTGAAAAATTTGTAATTTACTATTGTTTGATGTACGGAGATGAAGGAAGGAACTACGTCACCTGAAACAAGCCCATTTCGATTTATTCCAGAGTTCTTTTTATGAAATAGAAATATTTAGCTTCGGTAATTTTAATCAAAACGCACTGTAAAAAATGTCCATTATATACTTCACATTTGCTAGAGTTTAGGGTTGTATTTGACTTCTTCTGTAAACTTAATTTATAGCACTCGGCTATACTTTCTAAGCTTCTAAGATTAAGCACGCGTAGACGACCTGATGTGACCTTAGGCCAATGTTCCTTTACTATCAATCGGAAAACCAAACTGGATTGTGTCATAGACACATGTGCTTGAAAATTACTGCACATTTGTATACTGTAAAAAAACTGTTGTTTTTACTTTTTAAAGCTGTACTTTTTTGCAGGAAAACTGTAAATTTTTTTAGAGGAAAACTGTAATTTTTTTACAGGAAAACTGTAATTTTAACAGGAAGAAACTGTTAAAGAGAATTCCCTGCTGAACAAGGAAAAACTGTTAATTTAACAGTTTCTACCTGCTAAAATAAAATACCCATTACTAGCCCTCGCAACCGAGTAATTACTTTGTCGCAGACGGTTCAGTATTGGTCTCGCACGTAAGAGGTTCCTGGAAGAGGTATGGACCGGGCCCGGTTTAATTCAGGAACCTCTTGTGTGCGAGCCCATTACTGAACCGTCTGCGACAAAGTAATTACTCTGTCGCTAGGACTGCTTAACGATGATCTCAATCACGTGACTCTTTGCACGTCTAATTTAACAGTTTTTCTATACTACAATTACAGTTTTAAACTGTACTAAAAACAGTTATTAACTGGTGTCAAAGTTGACCGTTTTTAACTGTGAAAAAAAACCAGTTTTTTTTACAGTATAGGCGTGAGAATACAGAACTCGGATGGTAAACTTAACTGATTTTTTGACAAGTTAAAACGGCTAATTACACCTCTTAATTAAACGCTTACCCTTTGAAGTTATATATATAATTTGTGGCAGGATAGATTTTCCTTTTAAATTCCCTTGCATGTAGGAAAACGTAGGTAGTATAAATATTAGTTGTTACTTTGTAATTTTTAAAGTCGACGAAAATATGCGTGGGCGTAGACGTAACTTCATTTCTCTCGAATAAATCCTCTTTCTGACCGAGTAATTTCGTAGTCTTGCTTCCCACGCAGAAATTGTAATGTTACTAAAGATAAGACGTTTAATTACCCATGGAAGGATTTTTTTTATATCTTTTATAAGTTATATTAAAAATCTTCATTAAGGCGTGGTTGCAGAATTTAAAAGTTATAAAATGTAATTAAACGCATTTGTGTGTGGGGTGACTCTTTTGAGACATGTTCTCAGCTGAATGATTTGTTTTGAAATATTCTGCTACCGTTTAATACTTATCATTCGAAAACTGGTATAAAATATTGCAGCAATTGGATCATACATTTTGTAAACAATACAATGTTTTGCATGCAAATTTGAATTTCTGCATAAACCAACGAATGTGTCTAGTGTCTGATACTGCATTGATATCCTTTATATATACTTTTTTTTATGTAAAATATTTCTACTAAATCTGTATATATCAACACTTAAAAAATTTGTATCCGAAAAGTATAAATAATGGTTTTGGAATTTTTTGGAGAATTTAATGTGGAAAAGAATCAACAACGTGCAATTGAGAGGAAAAAACAAAAGTTTTAATTTTGAGTAACTTTTTAGTACTGTATTTCTAAAAAGTGTATTTTGCTACCTATTTGAAGTTTTGTGTGAATCAAGATTTTTTTTACAAACACATCCATCGCTTTTGGCAAACAACTATATTTGCTTTTAGAAATCAGTACCAAAATCGCAAGTACACTTTAAAAAAATAACATTTCTTATATTAATTTATTATCCAAACTATTGATAAAATGTAACTATGTTGAAATAAATTTTAATCTAGCGTTTTCCCCGTTCAAATATCCATAAATGCATGAATTTGTTTACTTATATGATTATTTCAATGGCATTACGCCTTGCAGTATCTTTTTTAATACATCTCCTGCTTATATATCGCATTTCTAAATCCTACTATTTCGGAAAATGCAAATTTACCCACGAAAGTTTGATTTTGGTAATGGATTAAAACAATAATAGATTCTCTAAAGATGCATTCGCTGGGTTTATCATGACCAGAATTTAAAACTTCCTTCGGGAATTCAAATGATCTGTGTAAGTATTCAGTAAAGGATATGGTAATGGACTCTGGTCAAGAATTTTAAAGAGCTCTGTGGATTCTATTTTCCCTCCTGAAACGACTCATCTTCCACAGCAGTTTATTCACAAAATTCGAATTTATAGAAGTAAGTTTAGGTCAGTGTTGTTTTACATACTAATGTTTTGAATATAGATGCAAGTTTTTTTAAAAAAAAGTTGAATAGATTTTATGCATCATTCAATAAACTATATACCACAATATTTGACATTATTTTTAGTTGGGTAGATACATATATATTCCAGATTGTGTGCTTGATCAGAGACCAGCTTTATAAGCCTTCGTCGGATAGACACAGAAAGAATTGTTACTGTCACAGAGAAAGGAAGCACACCCAGGGCGAAGGAGAGAATCGAGCCCGCACCCGTTACAGCGCGTGGACTGCTAGGCCCATATCACTCGGTCATTCGGGCCCCTTAATCGAAATGAGTATCTAAGGTATGAATGAACTTTAACGTTTTCTTTTGCCTTCCCTACGTAAAAATATCCATTATATCCAAAGGGTTAAAATAACGTCACACTAGAGCTTGATATTGAGCCATTGGGCAAGAGCTAGACATTGGGCTATGGGAAACTATTCCAGATTCAATAGCCCAAAGTGCTGTTTGTATTATCAGCAGTTTGTATTTTCATTTTTTTAATTATTTAAATGTTTCGAACAATGTCTACATGTATTAAATACACTTTTACTGATGAAGGCTTTCGGATTTTTTTTAAAAAATAATTTGTTTAAATTCTCAAAATAGTTTTTTAGGTGCCCCCACAACGTATTGTTATTCCGATACGGGGGAATTTTTTATACACGCAATGAAAAATAGTAAAGCATTATTTTTTTGCAAAACAATCATTTATTTTACGTTTTAGGGGAAATTTCATCATCGTATTACACGTTTGTTAAAAATTAAGTAATGTTTTTAGGTAAAAGTTAGCAAAAGTGTTAAGCTTTAGTTAAACTAACGACGCAAGAAAGTTACTAAGAGACCCTTAACTACACACAAGTGATTATCAAAATATATAAATTTGAGCTTGCAGTAATGAAGGATATATAAATCGCGAATTTATTTGTTTTGCGGTTACAGTTTTTAAAAAATTAAACAGAAAATTCCATTTGATTACTTTCGAAAAGTTGATTGTTTACGAAAGCTTAGATTTTTTTGTCTACCTATTTTTTTTCTAGCAATTTCATTCTTAAAAACCATAAGTATCAATATCTGATAACTTATTCAATAAAATTTATTTTATTTTATTCGAGAGTTTCTGTATCAAAACCTTACTCATTTTTTAAAAAAATAAATTCAATTAAAAAAATATGTTTTATACATCATATAAAAAACTACCAGCGGGTGACCGAGCTCTGCTCGGAGAAAACAGGTATCGAAGTTAACTCGAATATTTAAATTTTCAATTGTGATTTATCAAAACAATACATAACATAAGAAAATTTGTGAAACCATTGGTGAAAAGATAACCAGTTAAAGTTATTGTGACCAGGTTTTCAAAATCAAAAAGTGGGACACTCCATCCCCCCCCCTCCCCCCAGTGTATTTGTTAAGTATATTTTTTATGCACATAATAGTCCCTTCACACAATTACACACTTGGTATAAGAAATATAAGGAAGGCGCGTTCAACAGCAGCAGTGGTTCCAGGCAAACAGAAACCATACTCCACCAATTTGTTGATGACTTTAACTTCATTTAACAATTTCTAAAGACGTCATTGCGTTTTACAACGATTATTCATAAAAAAGTCTATTTTATTTACAATTTCCTCGTTTTTAGGGACATTGCGGGACTTTTACAAAAAAAACGGGACGTTTTGGCGGGACATTCGGCCCGCGGGACAGTAACACAAAAAGCGGGACTGTCCCGCCAAAACCGGGAAGTCTGGTCACATTAGTTAAAGTGCACCATTGTAAACAAAGTTAGAGCTTGGAAAGGGAACTATTCTATACAAAGATAAAGTTTTAAAAGTCATAGGAAATGAAATGTAATTGATAATTAGCGTTTCGTTGAAAATCAACGAAAATGTCGAAATGTAGTAAACATTCCATTTCATACTTCATTCAACTCGATAGGTATAGCAACCACACGTTAAATTTTCAAGATCGCCAAAAATCGCCAATGAACAGAATAGAACTAAAATCGTCTGCTGATTGGAACTAAAAAAATATTCATGTTACCATTTCTGTAAAACTCAATAAAGTTTAAAGCAAGGTTGAATTTATTTAAATTTGAAAAATTAAAATCTTAACTAAACATTTATAGTTTAAGCAGAGGCTTATAGCTTTAGCAGATGGCATCAGGAAAGTAGCCATTATGGCGAACTAATGAAGTTTGAAAATATCTTATCTGTAACTCCGAACTGCTTGACCGTAGCGCTTCAAAACCGGTGCCAATCGATTCGTCGTGACCAAAAACCCCAGACCCCCAAGTTTACCGGAGTTTATTAATTCTGGGGCAATTTTCGACTTGGCACCAATTCCTCGTATTATAGTATAAGATATTCCTTGAATATTTAATATTAATTTATGCACTTAAGTTTTGATTTCCATTTAATTATTAACAATTGTTTAAATTTTTTTTAGTTCACTTACAACGATTTAAAAAAAAATACTTTTTGGGGTTATTGATTTTAATCCGTAGTAATTTGATTTAAAGAGTTGGTTGGTTGACATATCTTCAGGCTTGTGTGCTTGGTCAGAGATCCGCTTATAAACCTTCGTCAAGTAAGACATCCACAACAAGCACATACGTGACATGTGCTGCCATCTATCACGCCACCTCCACAATTTAGACATGTCCTGAAGGGTATTTAAATCGAAACAAATATTCTTTAAGTTATTGTTTTTAAAAATTTCACTCTATAAGTGGACGGATGCCTTGCTTAAATTTAGCAACATAACTGAAAATTGCATTTCAAAAAGCTATTTTTTGCCAATTGCAAAAATATTTCAAGTCAATACCTAACTTAAAAATTTCGCAAATTCTATTCAGAAGCTAGCGATGCTTGTGATGCTGCTGTCAACTTCACAGCTCTTTCCATTCTCCAATGCATAATCTTCTAAGCACGTGACACTACTTCAAAACTGTCAAGTTTACGGAATAAATAGTGTCTATCAAAGCTTGGTAAAGTGTATGGTTGTGACAACCAAGCAAAATATAATATTTAGACTGATATTATCGAAGATAAAAGGTATTTTCTGAACTATATGATGAGAGAATATGTTCTGTTTATGCATAAATATATTTTGCGTGATAGTTTAGAATATTTGTTTTTACTTAAATAAGTAAAATGAAAAAAATACTTGAATAATGCGTGTACAATGTTGTTATATTTTTAGTCAAGGCATTTTTGTTTAAAAATTAAAATAAAGTGAAATTAAATTTTTGGGGGGGAATATGTTTAAACTAATTTATTTCACAAATAAATATTTTAATGTGGAATCGTTAAAAAAAACCTTTAGTGGGCTTTGGTATTTCAGATCATCAAGTTATATTGAAAATCAAGGTTTACGTAAAAAAGATAATGCGTAAAAAATATCAAAAACTACGAAAAAGTAAACTTATTGCTTTGATAAATTCTTAAATATTACTTCTATCAAGGAGAAGTGATTGATTTTCACTCAAACAGACCCTACATTTTTACATGCAAAAGAAATAAATCACCGAAAAATAAACAACAAGTTCCCAAGAAAAAAGCCCTACAACTCGTTTACACTGACGAAAAGTTATGAAATCGAATTTATCAAGTCCTTTAATTTACGAAGATGAGTTGCCATGACGAGGAAATGTGTATCTACAAACCTCAACCTTTCTTGCTATAAGCGTTGACGCATGTGAATATGCCTTGGAGGTCCCTAAGATTCTATTTATTTATGGGGAAAAAAAGGGAAAAAGTCATCTCTACCTGGTGTGGGATCGATCATAGGAAAAGGGAAGATGAAAGTGAGAATGGGGAAGAAGTGGAAGAGTGAGTAGAGTGTTTTTTGGTGCTTGTTCTGCAGAATGTTATAGAACTGCTTGTTCGGAGATCGAATTAGCAATACGAAGTATCGACTCGAAGCGTCCTTATTTCTACATCTAAGATACCCTAAAATGAGAGAGCGTTTGTGATTTCTAAAAGTAAAGTAAAAGTCCAGTTAAAAATAATGTGAAAATCCCGTAGGGGGAGACCCCAGGGCAAAGCGATAGGCTTGTCTAATAAAAAAACAATGATGAAAATGAACACCAAAGAAGTGCAAAAAGGACAATGAACACATATCGTCAAGCACTGGACATAACAATTCTAGTCAAAGTGCAACTTTTCAGGGTAAAAATAATATTAATTAAGGAAAAACTTAACTGTTATATACGGTATTACCAAGAATTGTCGTGATGAACGGTGAATGGACGTTTGTATTTTTGTTCAACTATATGATCGTAAGAGATAATGTCTTTAGGTTCTCATATGCAGGTTTATCAATAGAGGTTTTGTAATTATGTGAAGCAGAAAGAATTGCTGAGTCAATAAAATCAATATTAAGGTCTCTGCTTGTTCTTAATAAGATAAATATAACAGGCTTCTAGTTTAATATTTATAGTATGGTGGTTTCAATACTCTTTTTTTTTCAAGTTAGTGGGCCTGGATTCGAATCCCGGATAAGGCATGGACATGACCCAAATATGTGCAAAGAAAGTGATTGTTAAATCTGCGGGTCCGAAAGTCCTGCTATCGTTCAGTCATTAGGCTGAGAAAATCCCCATTTCTCCCATCCAGCGACTTGCCTAAATTCAGGAGAAGGCTGAACAGAAGGTCAGACTTCTACCCTTTCTGGTTTTCCTTGGTCTTGTGCTAATGGAAGACACTAGAACCCTCCTATCTTGTAGGTATGCAAATGAACAACTGATAACTTAATAGCAAGAATACCGAATAAAGAGGAAAAACGATTAATCGAAAATATTTCTGTCGTTTCAATGAGTGCAAAAACTCGAATAAATATATTGGAAAAGTATTTTCCTCGCAGTTCCATTATGCATACGCTTAATACATAAGTAGCATTCTTACAAAAAATGTCGCGTAATTTTTATAATTATTAAGAAAGCGAAAGGGCCATGATTATGCAAATTTTCTTTGTAAAATCATGGGACTTTATCACATCGATTATCGTTTTAACAGTGTGTTGTCCACTATTTATCCAAAGTTTCTACTTTTTCCGCATTCGTTAGTCGATCTGTCTTGTTTCGTGATGTTTTCGAAAAGTTATTCCTTCTGCATTTTTTTCATTAATTTTTGTAACAAAACAAGAGAAAGTTAGAGGGCTTAAAAATTAAGAAATTTCTTGATGTCCATTTGAAATTACCTGCTATCAGAATGAACATGAGATAAATTTGACCAATATATTTCAAATATTTAATTTATTAAGAGGAAAATATGGGATATTGCTTCTGTAATTACTAACTTATATTTATAGCTCTACATTTTCAGGTGCATACTGGTATTATGCTTACATTAAAATTAAGGGTAATGAACACCAGAATACTAAACAATTTGTGTAAAACATCGTAAGACACCTTTAAAATCGATTAACAAAACATAAAAGTTAATTTTCTTAATTAGATTTTTATTAATTAATTGTTTAAATTGTTTTAAAACGAATTACGAATACAAACTTACAGTAAAGCACACCTCCTTTACAAACTAACCCAAACTGACACCAACAGCTTTCCATAAAGAGCATCAATGAAAAAAGACGAAAAAGAACTATGGATAACGAGAGGCTGAGAGACGGGACACGTCTAATGGTTGAATGCTTCCGGTTTCCGCCCAATCAGAAGAGGGATAAAAGTCCTGTCGCTAGACGCTGAAGGTAGTTTTTTTTTTGCGGTTAGGTGACTGACGCGAGAGAAACCGCAAAGAATATTTTTGAGGGCTTTATGGAACTTTTGATGTGTTGCTTTTAGATGAAAAGTTGATGTTTAAATGTTTTTACAGTGTTTGATTGACGTTTGGAATGGGGGTTTTGGATTGGAACGTAAATAGGATTTAAAATTTGGTTTGGTTTGAATTATCGTCGCACTAGAGCTACACGAGGGCTATTGGCGACGGGCGTCGTATTTTAGAACCACAATCAGGTGACGAGCCAACACCTGAATAGGCACCCAACGCAACCGTTAAGGGCGACATCGTACGCAGCGTTAGGACTTTGAAGGATATTTAACGTGCACTCCCTTACACGGGGTATTATTCGTCGGACATTTTTGGCTGCACGGGCCGTTTATAGGTCGGCAGCAATTTTGGCGATGCCCGGACCCGAACCTGGGACCTTCCGCATGCTAAGCGAGTGCTTAACCAAACTGGGCTCCCCAGCCCCCTCAGGATTTAAAAAAAAAAAATCGGTTTGTGTAATAATAAAAACACACTAGCTTACATTATGAAATATCAACCCATAAGTTCTGTACATATACAACCCCAGAAGACAAAAGTGTTAATACCACAATAAAAATACGAGTTCAATATCTATCAGCACGTATTAGTTATTCTTCAACTCCTGTTACAACCATGCAGCTGTTTAGCGGACTTGATTTTCTTTGGTGTCAATGGGAAGAAAAATATCCAAGCTTCTATTCATTCCTTATTCGAGAATGTGCTCTAAAATTGGTGGGAAAACCATCCCTGACTAATATTTGGCTTTGGCATTTTATCTCGCTTGAAGTACGTATCTCCATCGGGGGGGGGGGGGGGGGGGGGGGGTCTTTGACTACATTTTGATCGTGATAAATTTATAAACTATGAAAAAGGCCAATATATACTAGTAAAATGTAAGTGTAAGCAAATTCTATGTCATGCAAGGTTAATAATGTGAGTTTGGGTGACACGCAGCAGAATTATGATTAAGTATATGCCATGTCTCTCACTACAGTAAAATTCATTATTCAACTATAGAAGGATTATTTTATAATTGCAAAAAATTGCTATAAGTTATTAAAACAGTAAAATACTAAAAAGAATGAATAATTTTTATAATAACACATACAATATTTATTAACTAAATGAATTCGACGGAGTGTCAAGGAGAGTCAAATATTTGAGAAAAATAGATTATACATAATTAAATAACGTTAGAGCTTTACTATTTATCAATAACAATTGAAACTAACTTTTATTTTTTAACGTAACCGTTCATTAAAAATCTATTCTTTACAATCAAACAATCATTTTTTTCGATAATTTTTTTTATTTAAAATAAAACCAATTAAATTTATTACATTGCCAAACAAACAATCATATTATACAGTTATAATATTTAATTATTTACAACTCTGAACACATAATCTTACTGCACATCCATAGAATTAACACGCTGAGAAATGAAGTGCCAACACTGCGCCTAATAATCCATGAATCGATATTTGGAAAGCAGATTTTCATTAAAATTTGCTTAGCATTATTAATTATATCGATTTAAGATATTAGATTAAACAGGAACTGATTAATTAAAAGCGGTGACACTTGTGGATCATGAATATATCGATAAAACTTTTATGAAATATTCCGGAAAAGTGTTAGATAGTCATTAATAAACTGCAATAACTTCAAATGTTTTATTTTTAATTTTTTAAAAAAAATATATCCCGGACAAAATGAAGTTATTTTGTTTATGCTTCGTTTTTTAAAACTAAAACAAAAACAACAAAAACAACATTGCACTACTTTTACATTATACGTTGTCGTATTAGTTAATTATTTACAACTACCTGAACAGCCATCTTCAATAGAATTAGCACCATCTTACATAGAATTAGCACCCTATGAAATGAAGTGCCGACGCTGCTACTAATAATCCATGGATCGATATTCCAAAAGCAAATTTTCATTAAAATTCGCTGCGCATTATTAATTATATCGATTTAAGATATTAGATTAAACAGGAACTGATTAATTAAACGCGGCGGTGTGGGTCACGAATACCTTAATAAACCACTCGTGAAATTATCCTGAGAAGTGTTAGATAGTCTGCTGTGTAGGCAGGCAAACGGCAGTAACTTCGAATTTTTCATTTTTTAGTTTTTATATGAATGGTTGTTAATGGATAAATTTTGTTTTCAGGGGACGTCACTAATACTAAAATTGCTTAGAATTATTTGTTTTATTTCAATTAATTTAATATCCTGACAAATTGATAAAAAATTGTCCCTTATTGATGATCATACATAAAACTAATTATTATTAAACAGCGTCGGATTATAGGCCCATTTTCTTACTTAAGTGTATAGTTTGTATGTTTCCGAGTTAAGTTCCACCATTGTTCTTACGTAGTAGCATTATACCGACAAATCAGAGGAGGCTTGAAATTTTCTCCAATTTTTCAATGTAAGGAATAAGGTATTTACGGAGCAGAATATTACTTTTACTAATTACGCTCTTATAACAAACGAGCGATTTTAACTCAGTCTGAGTTAATTTTCACTCCTTTCCAGTGTCGAAAATGCACTTCCCCTATAGGAGTGGATTTCATTCCCTTGTTTTAAGAGTGTACGTTCCACCAATTTTGACAATGTCGAAAACTCGAAATAGACTATTATATTATCGTTTAATTGTTGGCTTCCCCTTTAGATAAAACCAATAACTATCCTCAAACCCTGAAAATTTCGTTATTAGATGCAATAATTAATCTAAACAAATGCTGAACTTTTTACAAATAGAAATAACTTGAAAATATTTTCAAAACTTTCCTTGTATTTTACTAAAAATATATTTGTGTAACAAATTTTCAGTTGCATTATTTTCATTCTTTACTTAATTGTCAATTTCTCACATATAAAAACAAGCATTTTGAATAACAGTTTAAAAACCAATCAACACTATAATTATACATTATACACACAAATTAATTATACTCGCACAATCTTGAAGCATATATATATAAATACATATTTCAAGTAAAACTAACACAGAAATCCCACTACCATGGCCTAGAAATATTTCATAAGGGCGGCACAATGGTTTTCAGAAATCGATATATATGATTAATTTCTCCTCTGCCTCCAGTGATTGAATCATACGTTACTCTCCCTTCCCTAAATCAAATAAGACAGATATGCTTACTTACCACTTTCAGGATATTTCATAAGTGGATATTTTTCTTCCCTCAAATTGATTGAAAGGGGGACATTTTGGGACATTTTATTGTATTCGGTATTCGTAATAAATGATCACGAGGTACGAATGTGATAGAATTAAGAAATATTTAGGAAATATTTATCAGTTAATCGACGGTTTTCCTTTTTCGTTAATTTTTTATGTTGAATAAATTATAATATAAAGTGATGTGGCTGAAGTTTCTTCTTTTCTTTTTTTTTTTTGAAAAAGTGACGATTCTAAAATATGAAAATGATGGAATTCGTCAATTATTTTTTCTGTAAACGAAGTTAAATAAACAAACTAAAATAACAACTTTCCAAGTATTTCATTAGTGGATATTTCCCCCCTCCAATTGGGCGGAAATGCGACATTTTGGGACATTCTTATAATGTTCTGTATTTGTAATGAATGTTCATGAATTACGTATTTGATGGAATTTAGAATTATTTATTAATTATTTTAAGTTATCATACAATTTTCTTTTTTAAAAAAATTTTATTGAATAAATCACACCATAAAGCTTTGTGATAAAAATTTCCGTTAAAAGTGAAAATTATAAAATTTTAAGAAAAGCGGTTACAATTCGTCAATTATTTTTCTATGCAAAAACAGGTTAAAGAAACAAACCAAAGAAATTCAAAGCTTCTGATTTAAATATCTTGAATAAATATCTTGAAAACTTAATTATTCATGAATAAATTAATAGAAACTCAATTATATTAAATGCACAAGAGATGCACATTTCTATTCATTTTTTTAATGTTGCTACCAAAAATAACGAAAAGCAAATCTATCTTGGCTTATGACCATTTTTATTTAAAAATATTTTTTTTTGCGACAGAGAAATAAATAAAAAAGCGAAACATACTTTAAAATGAAGTTAGGGAAAATCTTAATTTTTTGTCGTTTATTGAATTAAATTCTCTCTCAAAAGAAAGTTTCGACTTATTTAGTTATTAAGCTTCGAAAATACTTTATTTTTATTAAAATTAAAAATATCTTAGTATATAAGTAGTAGTATTTTTTTATTTCTCCCTTGAATAGTAAGTAATTACTTTTCATTTCCTGCCACAATGCGGAAACGAGCATATTCAATATTTAATTTTGACTCATTAAAATTCTAAAGAAACTCAAGTTTTTGCTTGAAAAAGTTATAGTTTAAGAAAATTATTCGGATTTATACAACGTTAATTTCTATTTAATTAGATTATGTAACTTCAATCTTTTTACTTTAAGTGCTTCTTTAAACAAATCTTTTAGAGAATCATTGATAATAATAAATATAATATTTAAACTTTAAAATCTATTTAAAAAATATGCAATAGTTAATGGTTTTTATATAAAAATAAAACTAAGTTAAAAATTTATATTGTTGATACTACGCTTTGCATTGTAATTCTAGCAATACTCTTGGCCATAAATAGTTTCTATGACTGATTTCTACCCAGGGCTAAATGGCCTGGATATGATCAGAACATTTAGGCCTGAATTCTGATATAGGATGTGAATATATAGAAGTAAAGGCAATGACTAAAATAGATTACTAACTGTTTTGAACAAGGGAACTGAATTTGAAAGTACAATATATAAGCATGAAAACAAATTGACAGATTCTTCAAAAACAATATGAAAGGTGCTTCCATTAATATGCAGTTTAAAATATAATTGATGTTTTATGTATATATTACAATATATATTTTTTATATGTTTGGTTTGCACCTAAACAATAAAATCAATTTATCTAACAAAAGTGGGCAATTCCATAAAAATGTCAACTTTTAGTATTTTAAATAGTTAGAAATCTTTCTCGATACGTATTTCAAAAACCTTTCACATGGGAACAAATGTATATGATGTAATATTTAATATCTTGTGAGTTTTCTAGATAACAAAAAAAAAATAGATTAAAATATATTGTTTTACAAGTTTTTCATTTAATATTTGCTTTTGAAACTTTTATCATTCCGTCACAGTCATTCCATCACGTCAAACAACAGTTAATAACTTGAACCATGTTAAAGGCAGGTTGCTCTAAATTACAATTTTACATAGCTTATATATCAAATTTAAGATATGCAATTATAATTTTACATAGCTTATATATCAAATTTAAGATATGCAATTATAATTTTACATAGCTTATATATCAAATTTAAGATATGCAATTATAATTTTACATAGCTTATATATCAAATTTAAGATATGCATTAGGTTAAAAATCTAATGTATTGTTAATTCACAAGTTGTTATTTTTAAGTACCAGGGTGCAGTTATGGTTGTAAAAGTATCATTCCATCACACAATATAAGAAGTTAGTCAGAAATAAAATACTAAAACATTTTTTAAATAATCAACATTTTTAATTGTAGTAATATATAAACTGAAAAACCAATTTTCCTTTGAAAGTAGCTTTATGGTAATTGTTTGACTTCAGTTCTACTGTTCTAAATGTCATTCCGTCACATGTTGAATTGCCCAAGTAATAAATTATGTTTACAATAGTCCTAGGATAAAAACCTTCATTTAAAAACATTTAACCAAGATAAGGCAAATTATAGGCAGCATTTTTTAAGTTTTATTTTAAACATTACTATAAATTGAAAATTCTAGAAATCACACTTTATTATTCTTTGACTAAAAATCTAGTGGTTTTTAAAAGCATTTTCTATTCACTTACATGTATTGCAGCAGTGTATGTGATGTATTTGATATTCTATTAAAAGTAACATCCCTTTCGCAAAAAATAAAAATAGATTCGATATAAAATTTATTCTATCTTATTCCACGACAAATATTTTCTATCGTATGTTTACACTAAGGATTGAAGAGATAATGATGCATTTAAATTCCTATATTTACTTTTATTAAATATTATATGTAATTCTTAATATTCAATTGAAATTGCTGGTTATCAAAGATTCTTTTAAACTGGGCAATTTAATAATAATATATAAAAGAGTGTTATAAATGAAATAGAAATAATATCGTAGTTTTTTTTCAAAAGATTGCATTTCGACATTCAATTTCATTTTAAGGCTTTTGAGAGAGAAGAGAGAAAAATGTAATTTATATTTTTCGGGAATTGAGTTCATGTATTCAAAATATAGTTCAATATCAACAAACTGAAAATTCAATTGTGAGTGTGTGTGAATTAAAAAAAAAATTGGAATTTTCATAAATATGTTGAATGTAACATATTCATGCGACATCTTTTAGAATCATTATTTATTTGTAGGATTGGAGATGTATTTGGATTTATATGCGACTTAAAAATATGGATTTATAAGGAAAAGAAACCTATCTAAGTTGAATATTTTCAGCTCTAATCTTTTAAAATAGATTTTGAAATATAAGAAAAAGAAGTATTTTTTGTGAGAAATAATTGTTCCGATTCCCAAATATTTATTTTAAAAAGTTATTTAAGTGGGATTTATTCATAGAAATGATGTGGAAAATGAGTGTCGTTTCTTTAACCCCTTAATAAACAGATAATTCTCAATAAAGCGATCATGAAAGTGCTTATTTTTTTATCCCTAAAAACCATTTCAAAGTCATGTGTATGACTAGCATATGTATTCATTTTTAATTTTTCATTTGCTTTTAGCTTGACAATAAAAAAAATTAGTTAATCTTATTGGCTTTTTAATTGCTGTATTTAAGTTGTCTTTAATCTTATTGGCTCGTTACTGCTGAACACACCCGTTATTTTCACGGGAGCGAGAATGGGGTTGTTAGGTTTTATTATAAAAAGTGCTTTCTTGCATATCTTTTTAAAATGCCGTTTTTATCAAATAATAATTTTCACTTAGTTAAACATCCGACATTATCTCCACCACAGTCCCCTACGCTTTGAAATTTGAACTGCAGACAAGTGGCGCAGATGACACCAGAGCTTTCAAACAATGAAAATTAGAGTTATTTGGAAATACAAAGTTAGGTGTTGTAAAGAGTTAAGTAAGTTGTATCAAATATATGTTCTTCTAATAAATATCATTCGTACACTCTCAAAACAAACGAGTGATTTTAACTCAGTCTGAGTTAAATTTCACTCCTTTCAGTGTCGAAAATGCACTTCTCCTATAGGAGTGAATTTCACTCTTTTGTTTTAAGAGTGTAGCTCCTTCCAGCTTTCATTCCTGCTTTTATTTATATCATGGCTTTGTTTCCGTACAAAATTAATTCAAAACTTCGAGGCTTCAGAAAGGATTAATTTTTTTCAGCATTTTGGTTGCCACAAAAAATGACCATCGTATAAAAAAATAATCTTAAAAATAAAGAATGTTTAGTTATAATTCTAAGAAACGGAGCTGAGAACGTGATCTGGTCGCAAATTAAATCTCTTTCGTGGTTGTGTTTTGGTATGATATTTAATGGTGTTCAATGCTTGGTCACGTACCTATAAAAATGTATTTGCTTGAAGATGATATTTTAATTAAGCCTCGCCTGAGATATGCATTAGCCTGTACGATTAAAAATGGTACATATTTTTTCCATACTTTGATTGGAAAGGCTTAGTTGACACATTTTAAGATGTATCCCCAAAAACTATAATTTTTGATTTTACTGCGATGGTACTGGATGAAAAATTTCCTTGCAGTGAATCCATGGCATTTTAAAATGTTCCACGAGTTTGAATACTCATCATATTTCTTCCCCGTAAAAAAGTATAATTCAGAAAACTACTAAAAATATCGCAAAAGGTACTAAATATTTTATATTAGTTTCATGTTGTTAAAAGTTTTTTTTAAGCTATAAAAATATATTACTGATTAAATAAAACCTTCAATATTTAGACTAATATTATCACAATAATTTGTTTATTAAAAAATAACGAAAGTTTTAAAATAAATTAATTTCAAACTATAATAAAATATGTTTTAACCCTTTGACTACGTATTTTGAAACATGTTTTTTTTTTACGACTGGGATGCATTACAATGCATTTGTAAGTGGTATTCACCCATTATTAATTTTTAAACATTTGTTGGGACAAATGAGTAGGCAAATTGTTAAATTGTATACACTACTTTTAGCATTACATATTTTTTTAATTATGTTTAATTAATATATGTTTTAAGAAAATATGTATCACTACATTTTCTTACAATTTACAATAATAAATTCTCCCCTTATTCGTAATTTAAATTAAGCCTTTCAACAGAAAGTGAAATCTTTACATGTTTTTAATAACAAATGGTGTCCAATGTTTTATATCCTTAGAATGAAAAAAGCAGTAAAACCCATTAGACTTGACATGAAAAATAGCGATAAATTTTAAAAGAAAGATAAGAGGCTTTTATACGAAGATTTTCTAATTTCCCCCGGGATTAAAACATTCTTTACTTTACACTGCAAAAGAATTTCAGTTAGTGTACAGGCGTAATTTATGCATTTATATCAGTAATACGGTTCTTGAACTTTAATCATAAGAAATTTCTTCTGATTTGTTTCTTTTATTACAAAGAAAATGTATCTATCTCGGGAAATAAGTATTTTGCTTCTGACACAAATTTGTTTGCAGAATTTATAATTAGTTTACATACGTTAATATACACACAAATGTTAAGCAAAAGATTAAATATTCTGACAGTTATATAAAAATTAATCATAATGATGATCACATAAATGATTTTTCAAATAAATAGAACAAGCAACGGTTAACCAACCATTTTAATGACGCAGATATTGTACACTACTTATTGAATCATATTCGAAGAGTTAAAAATCTCTATCATTCTACTATTTGTGATAGGCAAAATTTAATGCTTTAGCAATGAATTTAAAAAAATGCTTTTCTTTATCACTATTGTCATAGTATGAAGTTTATACTGTTGATACTTGTATGTATCTGCTTAGTTTTTAATTGGAAATAAAAGTGGGTAGTGATAATCCGATATCAAGATATTTTCTTTAAATGTTTAATAACATTCTTACTTGAATCAAGGAATTTGGGTCTTGTTTTTCTAAAATTATCATTTCTAGGAATCAGTAATATAATTCTAGAATACACTTTTAGTGAATTCGATCGGTATTTTTAATAACGCTTTTCTTTGCTTGTTGCAAATTTTAGACTTTTGAAAATATTAAAATGTTAGTATCAATATCGTTAACCCCCTCTAATTTTTTAATTTGCGTAAAAAAATATTTATTATACAAATTCAAAACAGTGTGAAGATATGGCAATGGCTCTAGAAAGGATGAAAAGAAAAAATAAAAAGTTAAATGGGGACTTAAAATAAATTAAAAATTAACACATATTTTTCAAATAAAGAAACTATATTATAAAATAAAATTGTAATGTTATTTTTAATTTTAGTTCCTCAAAACTAAATTAAGATTTATTTAATAAACAAGCTACGAAATCCCTTTTAAGAAGCGTAGACGTGTGACAAAAAGTATTTGAGCCATATTTCACGTTTACATTTCGGCCATAAATCTTTTTGACGTTTATAATGAGGCATTTGAGCAAGGGAAATTTAAATCTGTTTCCATAACTGAAGCATCAATCTTTATGGACTAAGATTGATAAATCGATTGATGTGACATGTGCTTTAGGGGTGAATTTTTAAGCTTTTAACCGATCATATATATTTTAAGTGATTGTGTTATTTATTCCAGAAAATGTTAAAGATAAAATTTAAAACGCTTTGTGAAATGTGTTAAAGGTCTACGGTGATGTATAAGCACCTGCCTGCATTTAATGTCAACTTAACTGTCAGAAGAACTGGTGTGTGCTTTTTCTGTTAACTCCTATAATGTTAAAGCTGCATATTGTTTCGACATTTTTTTTAAAACAGAAGATCCTAGCATGACAGGAGTTTCACAGTTATTTTTAATTGCGCATCTGCAATAAATTATTTTGCTACATTGATAGTTATATATTCATATGAGAACTTTTGAATGAGGGGAGTTTTTCAAACAAAATTGTATTCTTCATTGCAATTTGTGCAAAAAGTTTAGTTAACAATCCATGCGTTTTAGCCTCTTCCAATATTAATTAGTCGACATCATATATCTGTAAACTCTTTAAAAAGTTTACTAAAATAATGCAATAGTTCAATAAGTATTTAAACCTTCACGGACGAGGGCTTTAGACGTCTACATTTCAGACGTATGGTATGGTATGTACATATATATTCCAGCTTGTGTGCTTGTTCAGAGAACCGCTGATAAGCTTTCGTCAAGTGGGACGGACACAGAAAGGATTTTTACAGTCACAAGGAAAGGAATAACGCATAGACAAATAACGACATTTATTAACGGTCACAAACATCCATGCATGACCGGGATTCGAACCCGACCCCAGCAGCTCCAAAGGCTATCGGCCATCGTCCTAACGATTGAAACCACCGGGGCGGCATTTCAGACGTTTATTCAGATATTTTCTTTTTATATTACATCAAAATTAATACAAACGCTGTCTTTAATTCTGCACTTTAATATAGAACAGACAGTATTTACATTAAATAATATTGGACTTGAGTCTTTTTTTTAATATACTAAGTGGGAACAAAGGACAATACTTGTCTGAACTTAACTTGATCATGATAATTATTGTCAGTAATAATTAAAATATACTTTTTAAACAGACATATTTGTAAAACGTGAAAATAAGCTTTTATAGCAATACATAAGCTGGTTTGAAAAGAAATTTTTACTAAATTAAAAACTATAATTAGAATTTTAACGGTCAAAATACTTTAGTGAACTTGATCATGATAATTATTGTCAGTAATAATTGAAATATATTTTTAAAATTTTTTAACTTACATATTTGCTAGAAGGATAGCTTTTGATAAAAAAAATACAAACAGATATTTATTTGTAGCATAGAAAATGTATCTTACATTAATACAATTCAGTAACAACCACCTTAGCTTAAATTCTCCGTTTTCGACGCTTAGTAAAATTACGTTCACAACAGTACAATATCTGTTTTTATACTAAGTACCTAAATGTCATCAGGTTTTTCATGCATAAATAATAGTACTATTCATAAAAGAGATTACCATTTCATTGATCCAGACGTATATGCGTGATTCGTTCAGACTTCGTGCTTTGTAGGAAATAGAACTGCAAAAGTGCGAATTGTCTTTTGCAATCCAACTTTCTAAAATCGTATTTCGAGGAAAACAAAGTAAAACATGTTATCACCGTAGTGGGGAGTTCGTGCTTGTCGATTTAATTGAGTTTATTTTTGGAAAAACGTAAGACATTCTCTGTTTTAAGAGTAGAGTTTTCTGTAATGTAAGGGATTAATAGACTATAGTACATTTTTACCAGGGATTGGAGTAACGCGTTTCTTGTAACAGTTCCTTTTTTTCAGGTTACTCCGTTGGATTTGTAGGAAATGAACTATAACTTAGTTACTTTTTGAGGTAGCGAAAAAACGAAAAATTTCGTTACTTCTCACGCCGCTCTTCACGGATATTTTTGGAAAAGTAAGGCGTTCGGCTTAAATTTAATAATTTAAAATTTAGCATTTAACAACACTGAATTTTCGTTCATAACTTTTACAGATTGTCAATTTTTTTTTAGTAACAAAAAATTCCATTACTTTCACGCCTCTGTTTACGGATATTTTAGGCAACGTTCGGCGTTCGGCTTAAATTTAATCATTTAAAATTTAACTTTAAACAACGCTGAATTTTCGTTTTTAACTTTTTCAGATTGTCCATTTTTTTAGTTACGAAAGATTCCGTTACTTTCACGCCGCTCCTTACGGATATTTTAGTTAAGTTCGGCGTTTGGCTAAAATTTAATCATTTAAAATTTAATTTTAAACAGCGCTGAATTTTCGTTCTTAATTTTTTTAGATTGGCCATCTTTTGTCTTGATTCTCTTTGAAAATGGGAGGATGACTAAATTTCAATTTTTAATGTAACATGAAATTTCTAAAAGTAAAGATGATTAGTTACTTTTCGAATTATGTAACTGTATCTAGTTACTTTTCATATTCAGTAACTGTAACTACTTTTTTAATGGAGTAACAGAGTTACTTTTAGAAGTTACTTTAAAACCCTGATTTTTACTTTCTTTAAAGAACCTTTTTTTAAACCTACTCTTATCCTTTTCTCTTATTCTTATCCTAACTATTACATTTTAAGGAAACTTTTGTATTCATGGTTGATAAGCATAATCAAGAAATAAAAAGGAAAATTAAGTCCACTTTGGACATTCTTCTCAAGTTAAATTATTTGCTATTTCACTTTAGTTATTAACATTCTTCATTTCAAATTGTTTCACACAATTTCTCGTTATGTTAGTCACTAATCACTTTCTCTTGGAACTAATCAAACTGCGCAACTGTTTACATACTTCATTGTTTTAACAAGTAAAAATTTTGATTATAACGATAATTACATTTCCATATATTTCAATATTTTAAGTTGATGTATTATACACTAATTAATTTCTTTTTTAATTAATTATTTCAATATATAATGTAATGAATTGTATTATTATTTTATAGTTACGTAATAAATAGAGTAAGAAAATGCAAATAATAATACTTTTATTTATTTAATCAGTCAATCGAAGAATTATTTACGTTTGCTGTTTAGATTCCTTTCGGAAAACGACCTTTCTATTACCTACTTAATTAGTTATTTTATCAGTATCTTTTGTGTGGTTCAAAGTATTGAACAAAATATTTTTAAAGCAGAAAATTTCCAAAGATTATATTATAAAAGAACACATAATTTTATATGAAATATTTCTCCGTTTTTTTAATGGTATAAAAACTCTCATATTCAGCAATAAAAATTGTCTTCTGTTTTATGGTATAAAAAAAAGCTTTAAACAAAGAGATATTACAATGAATTTCTGCTGACATAGCCAACTTCTGCTTACGCCAACCACCTATTTATATATGTTTGTCTTACAGATAAAAACCCTTTACTAGAGACTGCAAAATCAGTAGTTTAGAATATTTTATATGCCATGGATACTCTTAAAAAGCGCAAGACTCAAACGTAACTGTATTTTTGAGATTCTTTTACAGTAAAACGCTCTATTTTCGAATCTGAATCCCTCCCACGTTCTAGGAATCGCGTCGAGTTAAAAGAACACAGCAGTTCTAAACTACTCCGATCATAACCTTTTCCAAACGGTTCTCTTGTCTTTGACTCCAGACACATCAAAAATTCTCACGTCTTGCAGTGTTGCCAGATTTGAAGGAAAGTTTATCGCTTGGTGAAATTTTGAAGATTTGTCCAAAAGATTTTTTTGAAAAAGTGGCCTTTTCTGCTGTTTTGAAAGGAAGTAGCTAAGTGTAAGTGTAGTAAATTAAATAAATCAAGTTTAGATCATAGTTGCTGAAATGTTTTTTTTTTAAATATCTTCCCGTTTGGGATCAAATAAGAGTATTTTTGTTTTGATTGCCACGATATTTGACTTGAAAAAATACAATATAATTTGTAGATATTCAAAACAAATTATCTTTTAATACTCAGTTAAGTTAAAAAAAATATTTTTGGCACTCCAATATTTATAAAGCTCATTTTATAATCAAAAATAAAAAGAATCCATTTTATGTTTAAGTTCACGTAATCAACGTTTTAAAAAATATAAAATAATAGTACGTGATCATCAACAATCCCAAAATATAAACAGTTTCCTGTTTAATTTAAATTGTAACTGGTTACAGTAGTCTCTCGTCAAAAGTCGCAGGTTTCGTCAAACTAGTTTACTTATAGAAACATACAGGTTCTACATTCTAAGCAAGTTTGGTGAGACTTTCAAAATTGGGACACAATTCACCAAGTACCTAAAACAATAATTATAGCAGCCTTGCCATACATGGAAGCAGAAATACTTACTACTCCCAAGAAACCCCCTAGTAGCTATCCCGCCAACCTTATATATTTTGATGGGGCCATCTCGCCAAACGATAAAAAGGGTGCTTGGAATTCAAAGAATGTTTCTTTTATGTCTCACCATCAAAGAAAGCCGACTGCTATTCGAGGATGGATATATTTATGGCCGTGTGTCTACCACGCGCATAAACTTATTGATCGACGTACGTACCAGGAGAAAAGGGCACCTATATAAAATTCCGAGAAAAAGCGTAAGAAATCCGTATCTACTCAGCATGTGTGGGGGAAATATTGTGAGTGCTTTCCCGTTATTGTGATGAGAGAGAGAGAGAGAGCTTCTATGGTGTAGGGCTGCATTAGAGTAAAGTGGAGGAGCTATTGTGCGTCGAAAAGTGACGCTTTTGCAATGTTAACTCAATGGGAATAACTTTCTTTTTCCACGGACGATGCAACATAGAGTTTAAAATAGGTTATGTTGGTATAAAAGAAATGTAGGAATGTAGAAGAGAATTTAACTGGAATTATGACTGAATATCTTTTGAAGTTGCATCAGTTGTTGCGGCATAATTGTGTACCTTTCGTTCAAAAATGTATTATTATTATTATTTTGTTTCTGACGAAACTGTTTTTAAGAAATATTCTGAGAGAGCATTTTACCAATTTGATAAAATTACATTCCTTACTTTTTAAGTGCTTCTGAAATTCATTGCTTTGGACATTCAAGGACGTTTAAAAAAATTGGAACATCCTACCGCTTTTCATATTTCATAATAATTTTTATACTAATCAAGTTTTAATTTTATAATCGTGTGTAAATTGAATGAAACCAAGCATGATAAAAAAAATTTCGAAATATTTCAAAACCTTTCATGTTAAAATAATGTAATTATCTAATGTAGGGAATATGTGAGAAACTA
Source organism: Hylyphantes graminicola (assembly GCA_023701765.1). Classification (NCBI taxonomy): domain Eukaryota; kingdom Metazoa; phylum Arthropoda; class Arachnida; order Araneae; family Linyphiidae; genus Hylyphantes; species Hylyphantes graminicola. The sequence goes on along the minus strand of CM043116.1, from coordinate 42,992,685 downwards.
GGATGGAATTTCTTTAAATTCTCCAAAATATACAACTGAACCTCAAAGTTAATAACGTTTGTATCATTAGAATAATCATTCCTACAGTAGCTATTTTAAATACTTAAGACAATTATTAAATAAAAATAAAAGAAATTTAAAAATATTTCAAAGTTGATCGTAAGAACAATACAATACTGGTATTGTACAGTATATCGGTTCAGCAGGTTTTGTACAGCTGCGGAAAATAAAACGATTTACTCATCGAAGGTTAAATAAGAACTAAAGGTAATTCTTTTGAATTTACTCGCTGATATAAATTTTAATTAGTACACGATTTGATACATGAGTTTACAAGCTATCTGTTTATCTATCCAAGCTACCTGTTATCTATCAATTATTTCTATATTTATGGATGGTATGTACCATGGCACACGGTGACCCTACACTGTTACAAATTTTGGCGCAAGATTGCACCGGAGTCCCGGAACTTTCTAGCTGCAACCACTATTTGGAGCGTTGTTTCACCACTTTTGCGGTGCATCAAAGCTATGGTTTCACCACAAAATTGGTACATACCCGCTCCGAACAGTGGTGGCAGCTAGAAAGTTCCAGGATTCCGGTGCAATCTTGCGCCAAAATTTTTAACAGTGTAGGTTTGTGCATCTCCCCTACCATTGAATAACTTTTACCCATTAAATTTAGTTGCTGTGTTTTTGCATTTTATTAAAAGTAAATAATATTGTAAAACATTGATTAAATTATTCTTATATGTTAATACCAATGAAGCTATACTTGTAGTTTATTGTATTTTAATTACTGGGCCAATGCCGGCAGTGTCCTATTCAGCTTTCGTGACCAAGGTCTCTGAGTGCTAGGGATATGTCCCGGTTAAATGTTGGTGTTAAATGCAGGTGGTCAGCCTCACGTGGGACCCCAATTGTTTTGTTCACAAGCATGCTTGGTTCTCATTTTATTGATCTAATTGAGGGATGAAAGGTTGAGCGAACCCCAGACCTGTGGAACGGCAATGCAAAACACAACCACTACGCCTTGGGGCCTTTTAACGAGTGCTGAAGATATTAATATCAATTGTTTAGCAGCGTAACATACATTTCTAATTTTTTTTAATAAGATTATTTTAAAATTTTTATTTTACTGTGAAATGATAAAGAGTTTGTAAATATAAAATACTTACTAAGGACCATCTTCAAAACTTTGTTCAGAAAATGAGGATTTCGACAATGGACGGTGATACCAGGATTAGTGAAAGTTAAAACTTATTTCAAATAATCTTAATCGGATTAAATGAAGCTGATCATCGTCACAAGCGTAACAAATATTCTAAATCCTAGCACAATGTTTAAACTAAAATATATTTTTGAATAAATCCTTTTGATTATAATAATATGTAATAAGCATTCTAGTATTTCTCAAACATTCGAAATGTTTGAGAACACATTTCGAATGTTTGAGAATTACAGCTTATAAACTAACAGAGGAAGTCAATAAAGAGAATTTTCAATTTCAATTCAATTTACATTTAATCCTCAACTTTGAACTAAATGAATTGTTTTAAATATTAATAACTGAAAACTCGAATTAAATGGGTAAAATTCGGAACATGTGTTTATTATCTCGCCTTTTTCCCCTTAGCTAACAATACTTTTAACAATTGTTTTAATAAATAACAAGCTTTCAAAATCATTAGTGTAATAATGAAACTTGGAATTACTTCTTTAATTTTCAGAGGTAAATAAAATAAATAACTTAATAACTATGAACTAGGATAATAATAGGAGTTAACTAAACTATTAATGCGCATAGATAAAAATAGACTCATAAAAGTGTTTAGTAATTAAATATTAACCCCTGCTTGCAAATAAATCTGCTTTTTAAACATTTTAATTAAGCACAATAATTTTTTTATGAGAACATAATAAAAATGATACTATTTTATCAACAAAAAATAACTTTGTATCCAAATACCACAAACTTTGTATCAAAGAGGTAATTCTGTAGTTAAAAAGTCGACCTTGTGTTTTCTATTAATAAAATGTATTTCAACGTAACATGAATGGTGAAATATTGAAAAACGATAGTTGTTTTTGAAACCCAACAAGTAACAGAAGCTCTATAAGAACATAAAGTTTAAAAAGACGAACTTGAAAGAGCAATTTGTGAGATGCGATGTAAAAAAAAGGAAGTATTGCTTCATACTCGCTTTCCACTTTCGTCATTTCTTCAACGTTTAATAAAATAAATTTAAATATCTAGACGTTTAACGTTTGTTTTAAGGCTTTGTCAAGAATGTTAAAACTGGCATCCAATATAACATTCTGTGTGTTATAGATTTAATGATCTATAGGGGCCAGGGTGGCTAAGTGGGTTTTATCGCAAGCCATTACTCCAACAGTTTGCACACTGTATCGGATGCGGGCTCGTTTTCTACCTTCGACGTGGGTGTACTTTCTCTTTCTGTGTCAGTAAAAAGTAAACTACTCAATATTAAGAAAACGCGAACAATATGAGTAGCAAAAAATCTGTCATTTGGTGACTCATTTAGAACTTTATAATTAAATGAACTTGTGGATGAATTGAAAAATGATATAGCGATGGTGAATTGTTTACAGGATCTTAAACCAGTTTCGAAGAAGTAGAAGAAGTCAAATAATTGTCTCCATGTATATGTTGTGTTTTCTTAACATTTTGAAATCTATCCAGTTTTATTATAGATCATTAGATAGAAGTCGATGTTAGTTTTTAGGTCAACATGCATGTGGATGCACGCCACAGGCTTATTTTATAATGATATGACTACGCGAAAAAACATCAAATCTACCGGTTGAATCACTGCATTCTGCCCACACCCTTAAAACTGATTCACATGCTCAGCACTTACTTCCAGAATCTGGTGATGCTGTCTGTCTTGAAGGTTTCTTTGAGATTCGGTAATCCGGGGACTTTGGGGCCGCCCGGCTGGGGTTCCGGGGCTTCGGGAGCCCTCCTAGAAAGGAAAACATCAGTAAGAGTGATATCAATTTAAAAAAATACTTACGTTAATAGTATTTATAAAATATGATTAAAGCATTTGTAATTACAGAAAAAACGCAACTTAAAAATAGTGATTGGCTGGGGAGCCCTGTCGGTTAGGCACTCGCCTGGCATGCGAAAGGTCCCTGGTTCGGGTCCGGGCATCCCCAAAATAACTGCCGACCTGTAAACGGCCCGTGCAGCCAAAAATGTCCGACGAATAATACCCGTGTTAGGGAGTTCGCGTTAAGTATCCTCCACAGTCCTAGCGCTGCGTACGATGTCGCCTTAACGGTTGCGTGGGGTGCCTATTCAGATGTCGGCTCGTCACTTGACTGTGGTTCTAAAATACGATGCCCATCGCCAATAGCCCTAGTGTAGCTAGTGCGATGACAATTCAAACCTAACAAAAAGGTGATGTTTACTTTGTTGAAAAAAAAATATATTTTCAATTCTGAGAATATAAGAGTTTTCTATTATTTTGAGTATGAGCTTTCGCGTCAGTTTAGTTCTAAAAATTGTTTTAGTTACTTCTTAAAGTTGTTTTTGTTACTTCTAAAACTCTAACGGTTAAATTCAAGAAAAACTTGGATCTATCTTCATTTCTTTCACATAATAAGCGATGTTTACAGCTGCATCTGATCAAAATACCACATTATTCAAAATAGTCATATAAGTATAAGTACATCCCATAACTTTTTATCTGTTTGTGACAGTGCTACTTTCCCAAACAAGGAAACTGAAATATCTGCAGGTCTCTTTCGAATATGTCAGTATTGTTTGAATTATCACACAACATAGATACAGTGAAATTATTCGCCCTATTGATTTTTTTTATTCATTTTGTATTCAATTGATGCGAATATACGTAGACAATGTAGTGTAGACATTGATATGAATATTGTAGACATTGATATAAATTGATATACATTTTGTAGAAATTGATATAAATATATTTGATACGTAAAATACGAATATTTTATGTGCAATTTTTTCCCATCACGTTTCCATGGATTCTTTTTAAAGATGGTGTCTTCCACCACGATGGATTTTATAAATATTTTTATTTACTGAGCATAGTAATTTTTTTTCTTAATGTGTATTTTTATAAATATAACACTAAAAATTAAATTAGTTTATTTTCAAGATAGCGTCGTCGGTAATTTTTAATTTTTTATCTTTAAAATTTCACGACTTTTAAAAATCGTTTTTATGTTTGTTTCAATCTTATGTAACTAATGTAATTTTTCTAACATTTCAAGCTTAAAAATTAATGTTTCAATTTGACCTTAGCTACCATATTGTTTCAATTTTGTTTTATTTTTCTGCTATGACGATTCTCATGGTGAAAAAATGATTCCATAGCAAAGCAATAATTTCGCAAGGGTTTTGAATTCATAACTAATGCATTAGCTTTGTGATTGATAAAATAATGAACATCTTTCTAAAACAAGCATCTTAGAGTAAAATATAAAACTAAAATAGCAAAACAATACATTCGTTGTTTCCAATTTTTAAAATAGTTGCGTACTTGTTCTATTAATAAAAAAATAATTTTAATACAGCTAAAATAGAATTATTTCTAAATATTCAACAGGCAGTGCATATAAATATTTAAATCATATCTTCTAAAAAACCGTCTACTGGAAGTAGGAATTTCATTAAAAAACTTTTTTTGCGTCTCCTCTGGGATATTTATTTAGAAAGACCTAGCTTAATGAGAAGACTGAATATTTTGTTTATTAAGTGAAAAAACCCATTCAGTGTAATTTTCATCCTACCTTTTTAAAAAGTAATACATTGAAAAATTTTATTTTCCTATATGCGTTGGAAAAATATTCTTTTAAAGTTCTGTAAAAAATTATGGCTTTATGTCTCGAAGCAATTTTGTTGAAAATATTACCAAAATAAATTTGTTACGAAAGTATTTTTTGTAAAGGTTATCTTTGAAGTTATAGTTAAAAATGAAAACTGCGTTTGATAAAATTCAAGGAATAGTAGAGAAAAGCAGTAAAAAATCCTCCTTTTTAACTGTATCAATTTATTTTAAGACTATTCAAAGGATTTTTATTTGTCTTTGTAGAAAACAGGTTGATCTCCTACCTTATAACATTTAAAAACAGACAAATGGTACAAAGGTGTACACATAATATAGAAATATCCACTCTAGTTCAAAACATATTTCAAAAGTTTAACATAATATTAGCTTTGGTGCAAAAGTACGTGTTAAGTAGAGAAAACCCTTTTAATTCTCATGTTTTAAATGTTGAATGTTTGTCTATACAGTTGTTGTAAGTCATCATAAAAACTAGAATTATAACTAGAACTATGCTTGACTGACTTAATGCTCTAGACTGGGAATTTTTAATAGTAGCCAGTGGCTACCAGAGTGGAAAAAAATGGTAGCCACATTTCGATTTTTAGTAGCCAGTTTTAAATTTCAGTATATAAGACAAAAAGAAAGTGCGATTTTCCACAAAAGAAAATTTTATTAATGACATTTTTGATGTGATAAGATTACCAGTAAAAAAAGTATCATACAAAATATGTAGTATTTTGTGATTGGCCCTTATTGTTAGAAGAAAATTATTTTATGTACAATCAGTACAACTACTATTAGTTTCGGAGAATTCTTGACGTCGCCCACGACCCACGATTGTTCATGAAATTTTCTCATATCAAAATTGTTTAAATGAATAGTTGAGATCTTAATCAGATGTAAATCAATCACCTGTAGATTGCCGAAATCGTAAAGCAAAATTTAAAAATCAAATTTGCATTTAAGATTTTCATCGCCCAGCTCCATTTACGTCACACGGAGGAGGATGGAAAATTTCACCAATGAGCAACAACTCAAGTCTTTCTTCCCGACAGAATCGAATCGGAGCGTTTTATTATTTTAGAAATGCAGCTTCAGTATTAATTATTTGTTGAACAAAAAGGAAAAATTATGATCGCCACATTTGGCGACTGGGGCTCGATTTTTAAATAGCCACTTTCGATGTAATAGTCTCCAGTTGGCGACTGGCGACCGCTAATCTAGAGCTTTAGACTGACTGAGTGAGTGAAAATAGATAAATAAATAAGTAAATAAATAAATAAATAAATAAATACATTTATTTATTTATTTATTTATTTATTTATTTATTTATTTATTTATTTATTTATTTATTTATTTATTTATTTATTTATTTATTTATTTATTTATTTATTTATTTATTTATTTATTTATTTATTTATTTACATGATAAATAAATAAATTAATTAATTTATTTATTTTATCAGTAGAGACGCATGACCTCACACGCTACAATTTAATCCTTGTTGAAAAGATAAATCGAGTTTCAATTGCAGGACTCACTCGTGACTACTGATATCATTAAATAAATGGATGATCGTAAAGGGTAAACAGGCGTGAAATTACACTTGTATGATCAACTACTGGAAACGAATGTCAGAGCCACATTTTGATTTTAACATTATTTACAGAGTATAGAAAACCCAGCAATTTATCGCAATGCTTGTCTATATAAGTTTAATATTTAAATAATTACGCAAGGTGCAATTATATTTTTACAAAATATACAAGAACTATAAAATTTTTTAAATACTATGTGGTAAAATTAAATTTAAATAATGTTTTATAATATTACATGTAAATAATATGTTATGATATTAAATTTAAATAATATATTATGATATTAAACTAAAATAATGTATTATAAAATAAAATAAAAAAAAGATTATTTTTAATAATAAATTATATTATAGTTAAACAATATATATTTAAACATTATATTATAATGTTTTAAGAATAAACACTATGTACGAATTTTTATTCTGCATAACAAACCCCGACAAAATTCGCCATTTTTGAGTTATAATAATGTGACTAGATATTACAGAGATGTGAGAAATGTCTTGGCAGTCAAAAATTGAAGTAATAACAAAGTGGGGATATGTGCTGATCACCACAAATCTTTTCGTCACGTTCTTCATTTTTAAACGTCAAAAAGAGCTTTATGTTAATGTGTTTTGTGTTAAAGTAGGTAATGAAACATTAGTCCTTGTTTGTAAATGCTTATTGTTCAAATATATTTATTATCTGAAAGAAATATTTTTTTATTTAATTATATTATTATTTAAGATATTTTATTTAAAACATTTTTCAAGACGCGTCTTTATTCATGGTATTAAATATTAAAACTAATATTGCAGTGTTTTACAAGGTGGTTAACCATTTTATCAGGTTTTCATAAACGAATTTTTGAAAAAATTAGGAAAATTTAATTCGACTAAAGCAATTTATATAGTATTGAGGAAATCCTTCACTATCTGCTTATTTTGTTTGTTTTTCAGTTGAAGGAACATATTGTTTGTTTCAAATTAAGACAAAAAGGAAACTTTGTTAAAAATATCGATTGATATTTCTAATATATATAACCTAACTATTTCATTTTCATATTAGTGGGGGGGGGGGGGGGTGATACATGTAACCGCCTGAAATTTGATAGATTTTCAGAGACGTTATTAAAAGGAAAGGAATACTTGAATCATTTTAAAATTCAGTAGGTTTATATACATTATGCATTAAAATACAAAAAATCATATTTTTTTGTTTTAGTTTTTTCAAAATTGCAGCAGTAGCAACTCATCTCCTGAGACCCTCAAGCCTCAAGGATAAAAGTATCAATTGACCACGGTAATTCTAGCTTCTCCTACAGCAATCTGAAATCAAAATTTTTTATTTGAAAGTATCCATAAAACTTACTTCTTCTAGTTAAACCAATAAAAATACAGAAAATATTGAAATTTTTTAAATTTGCACTCCTCTTAATAAAAAAAGATCGATTTTTTAAACCCTTTTTCAAAGATTTTTGTTTAAAAAGACAATTTCTATTTTTTTGTCATTTTTGCGGTTCAACTAGAAGCAAATACTATAGAGAAGGCGTATACTAAAATTCATAAGCATTTATTGAGAACGAAGCATTTAAATGAGTTTTTAATCAATAAATAATGCTAATTTCATTATTAAATTTACATGCATATTTTTGAGATGTTATTGTAACCAAATATGAAATGAAAAATATTTTTACATGTATCGCCCTCCTTAAAAAATATTTTATAGGTGTAACAAAAAGTATTAAATAATGTAATTTAACAACTGTGAAACATTTTAAAGACATGAAAAAAAGTTTTAATTTTTTTTACTTGTAAACATACAATGATTGAAATACATTTGGTTGACCAGAAAAATGAAAAAATACGTTATTATAAATGTTAAATTTTTGCATCTCTTTTCCTTATCAGCTACTTTCTCTAAATAAAGTAACGAAATATAAAACTAATTGCTTCGAAAACTTGAACATTAAACTAGTTATCATAATGCCTAATTAACTATAACTAATCACTATTTTCAACACAAATATAACAAATTCTAAGAAAGAAACTATCAAAGGCGTATATAAAAAGCAAACCATCTATTTCCTAAAACATTTCCAAAATCCCATCACAAAGAGCCATTAAAAAATTTTCGAAGCCAGCCTCAATTTCAGCAAAGTCCCTTATCAATTTGGCGCGAAATCCTTCCAAGATTTACTAGAGGAACGAGTATTTGGTGCCAAGGCAATTCCAGACAAATCCCGTTGACAGTTCGTGTGCGGGAGATAAAGTGTCTATCCCACTAGAGAACTCCCAATTGGATAGACAATGAAATATTTCGTTAAATGTAAGAATAATTTCATTCCCATGTTCTCAACAACTCTTCATCACTTTTTTTTAAAAGTCCATGTTTCTGATCCATACAAAACATTGGTCTAATGACAACTCGGTACACTAAAATTTCAAGCTTTCTGTGTAAGTAGGCTGAACGTAAGAATTTTTGTAATGCGTAATATCATCTATTCCCTGCTGCCATTCGTGCTCTGATTTCGAGATGCATTTCATTTTGATCATTAATTTGAGCACCCAGATAATTGAACTCATCAACTCTATCATATACACCGACAATACATTCAAAGTTCTTTATATTTCAAAATGTCTCTCTTTTTCTTGAATTTACCATATATTTAGTTTTTTCAACATTTACAGTTAAACCTATTTCATTTGAGGAAAGCAGCATCTGTGAGAAACACTGTCTGAGAGTAGTCTGATTCCTAGCCAGCAGAACCAGGTCATCTGCAAAGGCCAAAATCTGTTAAATATTGTCACCCCCCCCCTTGTTCACCGAAATTTTTCTCAGCACAAATATCGCAGAACTAAAAATATAATTTAGAAACACTTCACTAATCTCAAGAATTCATTTTAGTGTGAAAGTCAATAGATTAGCGAGTAAAATAAAAAGGCTTAATGGCAGAGTGGTATTACTGTGTCAGCCTTACCGCAGGTCAGGTCCGAGGTTTGAATCTCGTTAAACTTAACAATAGGAACTGAAAAATGGTGGTTTCGCGTGTCTGACAAGAACATCTGCTTCAATACACTACACTGCCCCTGTCTTTTAAGCTGATGGGGGGACGGCGGTTGGGCCCTCTATCAGCTTTAGTGCTTCTGAATTTAGTTAATTTAAAATCGGAAGACAAAAGATTTAAATATTACCATACATTTGGTAAAAAATCCCGCCTTTCAGTTGAGGAAAACGAAGAACTTGAACGATATTATTTTTAATTACCTAATGTGAAATTGAAAGCAATGAAAGAATTGTGGATTTTGAATATAATTCCGGCTGTCAGATTGTGTGCTCGCCTGAAACCACTCTACATCACGATCTACGGACTTCAAATTTGTTAAACGAGTTCCTAGTACCTGTTGAGCGTCATAAAAGGGTTTTCAAGAAAAAACATACATGCACAAAGGGTAGCTCTTATATACCTTTTGTGGTATTGAAGCTACTGCTGAGAAAACGAAAAGACCTACAACCGGTAAACGTTCAAACTAGCCGCCCTGGTGGCGCAATTGTTAGGATGCTAGCCTTTGGAGCTGCTGGGGTCGGGTTCGAATCCCGGTCAGGCATGGATGTTTGTGACCGTCATTAAATGTTGTTATTTGTCTATGTGTTTGTGTTGTCCTTACTTTGTGTGTCT